>CACSLK010015970.1:75216-94497 GCA_902706635.1 Striga hermonthica
GCATCGTCTGGGCCATTAACGCGGCGAAACCTCGTGCAAATTCCGGATTTTGAAACAGAACAGCATAATCCGGTGTTGATGGAGCCACGGCGTGTCGTCTAGCGGATTGCCCGGCGCTACGACTGTGGCCGTCTCGTGACGTGTGACCACGATGATCTGAGTGAGACATGGTGGATATGGCTGATATGCACCGTTATGTGAAAACGCGGAGATTAACCTCAAATCACTTATGAGCCCTCCTTCTAGCGCCAAACTGTTGTTATGTGATTGTTAACAACGATTTAACATGTAGTTACGTGGATAATTTTGAATGATTTGAACGTAAAACATGTGAGATTAAATCGACAATGGCCCCGGTCCGAGGTGAACCGAGGTGAAGAGCCGTGATGGGCTTTTACGCGTTGCTTAATAGAGTATTTACAGTTCGGTGAATTTTGAGATAGTCAGATCCCTCTACAAATGTCATAGGCCCGCTATTTATAGTAATTTCGGTTTGATACATTGGGATCTGTGCATGACTTTTTTGAATAAAGTTACTTTTTGTGGGCGGTTTGAGGCAGGGGGTCCCACATAAATGATGACGGATCTCGTGGAGCTGGAGGGTCACACGTAGGCGCCTTGTCACCTACTTAAGGAGGTGACGACCTCGGTTCATGTTTGACCTCGGTGGATGTTGACCACTTCGGTCTTCGATGGTTCAGTCCGGTCTGTCGCCTGAACCGGGGTGGTGTATGTAACAGCGTCGGTTCAATGATCATCTTCCTTCTAATGTGTTGTCTAGAATCCCTTAATGCATGTTTACCGATCCGGATGCTAACAAGTACCTTGTTATTTCTCTTTTTATTTTTTTTTTCTTGCAATTTGAGGTGTTGCTTGCGATAAAATTTGAATCTTGCTTTCGTTTTTGCTTAAATTGCGTTCTTAGCTTAATCCGAACTCCAAATCATGCGAGTAGAGTGTTTAGGAATTTTATTTTATTTTTTTGTGTGAGTCGATCGTTGTTTGAATCCGTGTCCGAATAGCCTTCCTTTGAGAACGACCCGAGTCGGGTAGCTCGGTTACCACATGCCCAAAAATACTACAAACAATATACAAGCCAGAAAATTATGTGAGTGATCCGAAAAAAAAAAAATTGTGGCTCTGATACCATGATACGAGAGAGACGTGATATAATTTGGGGGAAAGATAATCTCAATCGAATGATATAACTCTCTATTAACCAATAATATATACACAAAATTAGGGTTACAATTAAATAAAGATAATCTAAGGCTAATATAGTAAATACACAAATATACACAATAACAAAATTAATGAACCAAAGTCAAAAAATGGCCAAATTGGACCAAAACAGAGTAAATTGATCAACACGAGTCGATGTTAACCAGCCATAAGATGGTTATCAATCACAATGTCGAGTTGCTACAAAAAAACTAGTTGAAGTTGTAAGAAAATGTTTCCAACATATCTCTTTTGTATCATGCGTATTAGAACCAGGGGAAGAGAGTGCGTTCCCACCAGATGAAGCTCACCATAAGAGGTTGAGCCTAGATGCACCTCAGTGATGTTTCATCCTAAAACCAATTGGTGATGGGAGGAGTAGTCCACTAAACTTAATACTAGACTCATTTTCCCTACAGAATCAATGTGAGACAATTCACAAGTGATATTCCAACACGCCCCATTACTTGTGAGTCATTCGTAAGCCCAAACCCACATAGCAGACCGAGTAGAGAGAAAAAACCCAAGCCCAGAGCAGACATGGTAGAGAGAGTCATTGCAGGTCCTAGGACAGGCCCGCTCTGATGTCATATTAGAATCAGGGGAAGAGAGTGCGGTTCCACCAGATGAAGCAACCATAAGAGGGTGAGTCTAGATGTACCTTAGTGAGGTTCAATCCCAAACTAATTGGTGATGGGAGGAGTAGGTCACTAGGCCTATATACTAGATTCATTTTCCATGTAGAATTAATGTGGGACAATTTACAAGTGATATTCCAACAATCCGCTACAATGCGTTTCACGATAATACTAAAAACACTTTTCATTGAACGTTCTTAAATGCAATTTTCATTTGTTGCAAATGAGATATGCCTTTGTCACCCAAATTAATTTCAATAAATTCCATTATACAACAAAAACAAGATGCAAAAAAGTGCCTCCCTTCAAATATAATCCACTATAAAAAGGCGCCAACAACCGCACACTCTTTACTAATATCCTACTAGTACAACACCCGTGTATTACACGGGTGCTTGCTAATTTTTTTCTTAAAATCTAAAATTAATGAGAAAAAATAGTTTGGAAATTTAAATACCTTTTATAAGAATATATATATATATATATATATATATATATATTATATTTATTATGACATTTTTTATTTGTGCAACTTACTTGTGTTATATTATACTAATTTTTTTTAACTTACAATATATAACTACATTACATATAAATATAGAAATTGAAAAATAATTTTATTTTTCTAATGAATTTTAATAAATATTATTATTTTTTATTATTAAAGATAAATGTAATTTATTTATTTCATATATATACAATATGGATGTCAAATCGAAGATCATCAAAAGGTGATTAATTTGATATATTATATGTTGTAAAACCGATAAGAAATATAAAAGTTATCAACTTTTAAAATAAATTTATAATTCAATAGTTTATTGAAGGAAACAAATCAAAATTCAGGGATATATTAGTTACTTAGTGCCTCAATATGTAAATTTACAAAGAATTAAAGAGTTATATTAGTAAAAGTGATATTAAAATACCTAAATTAGCTAAATGATATTTATAGAATACCCAAACCTAGATTATTAATTATTAATATATCAATATTATTTATCCAAACCTAATTACGAAGCATGATTCTTCGTCAAATAGGATTCCGAAGCACCAGAAGCAGCCACGTAGGCTCAGCGCATTCTGAAATTATATTTAGGGAGGATTACAAGCTCATGATGAACATGTCTTCACAGAAAATGATAAACAAGGCTACGTTTTTGCTGTTGTTGCTAATACTGGAAATATTATTTGCTTTCTCCAACCTATCAAGGGCCGATTTGCACCCACACGAGGAAAATAGTGAGCCAAATAAGAATGAGGTGCTGGCAACGGAGATGAATATGGACAACCAACTGATAGGCCGGCCGCGGAAAAAGTCACCGCCAGGCCCACCAAGCCATAGTTGTTGGCCGTGGAAGAAAAGGCCATCGGCGTCCAGACCTCCTAAAGCATCCAAATGGCGCACTTGGAAGAAATCGCGACCAGGAAGCAAGCCACCTCGGAGTTCGTTGCCATGGAGGAAGAAGAAGTCGCCACCGCTGCCACCGCCAAAGTCGTATCTGTAGAAAATATCAGCATATGTTTACTTAATTTTCATCACATTGGGAGCGGGAAATAAGACGTGGAATTATGTTATTTATGCTATTTCGAGTTTTCATCTTTCTATATATGTATAGTATATGGTAATTTAAATGATATCCAAAAGTTAAGTATAATAAATGAAGTAAAATTTTATTTTTGGTTTATTAAGGGGCGTATTCAATTAAGAATTTAAGTGACATTTTAAGACTTTAAGTTTTAAGACTTTTTAGGATTTTCAGATTTTGGAAGAATTATATGAAATCTTAAGCCTGGAGGTAAGATTTAAAGTGAGATTTCATGTAAGGTTTTTTGTTTAGAAATCCCACTAAATCTTATAAAGTCTTAATAAATCCTTGTATCAAATAATTTAAATAACTCAGAATTTTGTAAAACTTTTAAAAATCCCAATTAAATATCCCAGGATTTTTAAAAGTCTTCACAAATCTAAACTGAATAGATTAGGATTTATAAAGTCTTAAAAAGTCCTTAAAAATCATAATTAAAAGTCGGATATCCCTTCCAATGTCCCTAAATAGAAGCGAAACTTAGTTTTTGTTCGACCTTCTTCCTCTTTTCCTTGGGCCTCTACCCCGTGGCTCGAAACCTTTTCATTACAAACTCAAAACCTCGCTCTCAACTCGGAGTTCGACCAGCGCATAATATCTTTGAATGCGAACAAGGTCGTATCTAAGTCCTTCCTCCATGTCAAGCGGATTTGGTTCCACTGTGGTCTTCTCACAATGCGACCTCAATCTCCCCAAACCGAGCAAAATCTTTGACCACTCTAGAGCGCTTTATGGATGACCAAGTTACTTCGACCGACAAAGGAGTTGTCCCTGCTGGCAAGAGGTATGCTCCATCAACTAAGACGACCCCTCAAAAGGGCAAGACCTCGGTGGTTGAAAAGTCCGAGACCCTGACCAAGCAGCAAAAAACTGCCTCTCATCCCTCCAAGTCGGCCAGCCGCGATGCCGACAAGTAGACCGACCGGTCCGGTGAAAAGGGTGCCAATTCAACCATCTTCTTGAAACACCAATGTACACCCCAAGTAGACAATGAAGCAGGAGGTCTTACGTCATGGGGAAAGATAAGAAGGTCCATCCTCCGACTCCCTGGTGGCCGCGACCAAGGGTAAAAAGGTTACCTCATACCTCATGCAGGCTCTACCTGCTGGGGTTGGGTCTGGACCACAAGGCCCAATGCAACTATGTTGTACAAGCCTAGGCTCAGGTAAACTTTCAATTTTTGACATGAAAAATATTTTGCGGTGCTTTAGCCAAATCATGTTTTCTTCTTATTTTTGTGTTCAGACTCTTGCCTTTAGTGCCTTTGCTCGATGAGTCCTAGATGGATCTGGCCGCTTCATTTTAGTGGTCGAAAATAAAACTAGACCCTATATGAGGAGAACTAGAAACTAACCGAACTCAAGCACGACCTGACCCTACTACTCAAAAAAGATGGTCTTCGTCATCAGGATGAGCTTAAAGAGAAGGATGAGAGCTCGAGCACGAGGTTTCTCGGTGTCAGGAAGACGTGAAGAGTGCTTTTATCGTTGCCTCGAGGAGGGCTTAACAACTGCTATTTTTGACGAATATCAGCTAGAAGTTCTAGAAAGAATACCGCGACCAAGTGATCGAGGACCTTCTTAAGTCTACCGTCTTTCTTCAAAAGAGATCACCACTCGCGCTGGATTACTACACGGTTAGCCTTAACGAGGCCGAGAAACAGAATCTTGCCCTAGACATCAATGATATATTATTCCACCAGGCTATCTGGGAGACTCTGTCTGATGCCCCCTCTAACTTTGAGGGTGATGCTACTCTACCTTTTGAGTATGCCTAATCGTAGGAAACTTTGTCTCGGACTCTCTCGCGATCGACCTATTTGAAACGACACTTTGACCTCCTCAAGATGGGTTTCACTACGATGATGCAAATTTGTCTTACTCCAGAGGAATCATTCATGAATCAGGCAGACCCCGTTGCTTCAGGAGTCGATGGTGGTATCTCGGGCCAGATTGTCGAATCGCTTGCATCCTCAACCACCTCTAAGTCAACCCAAACTGCCGAGACAACCTTCGTGACCAATAAAGCTCCTGATGCTCCCAAGTAAACTTTGTAATTTATCGTTGTAATTTTCATTTTCGACTTTTTAGTGTGTAATCAACCTTGTAGTATATCTTTCATTGAATGAATTATTCAATGTTTTCCTATTGGTGACTGCCTTGATAATTGACCTATCTGTGAGGTCTTTAAAATCATTTCCACGCAGTCATGTTTTGACATAAAAAACTACACCAAGTGAATTGCTAATTTAATCGACCTACCAATGAGGTCTCTACGATTAACCGACAATAATATTTTCAGCAATGAAAATTACGCCATGTAAATTACCACTTTAATCAACCTTCCGCCGAGGCCTCCATAATCAGTTCCACTCAATAAGATTACGTGTTGAATTTCCAATCGACCTACCACCAAGGTCTCTGAAGTTGGTTGTACACTTCAAGATTTTGCAATTTTGATCTTAGAATCATTTCGGCAAATCAGCCTTTTGCTGAGCTCATCGTATTTGGAATGTTGATTTGTGTCTACTCCTTTTTTAGGTAGATCCCTCATCATGGTTTGGAACTTGATCTTTCGCGTTCAAATTTTTCTGCGACTCCACTTTAGGATCGACCACCCAGCCTGAAATTCTTAGTCATGGTGGGTTTTGACTTGAATACTTGTCCAACCTGCCACTAGGGTCGTTCAAACAAGCAACAATCCAACTAAAAGGCCTTAATCATGATGGATATTACCTCAAACACTTGCTCAACCAGCCGATGTGGTCGTTTAAACAGAGACCGCCCAACTCAAAAGCCTCAATCATGGTGGATTTTTTCTTCAACAATTGTCCAACCTGCCACTGGAGTCATTCAAACAAGTGACCACCCAACTTAAAAACCTTAAACATGGTAGATTTTGTATTCAGCACTTGTCCAACCTGCCACTGGAGTCGTTCAAACAAGCGACCACCCAACATAAAAGCCTTAATCATGTTTGATTTTGTATTCAACGCTTGGCTAACCCACCACTGGGGTCATTCACACAAGTGACTATCCAACTCGAAAGCCTTATTCATGGTGAATTTTGTCTTCAACACTTTCTCAACCTGCCACATGGGTCGTTTAAATAGGGGACCACCCAGTTCGAAAGCCTTAACCATGGTGAATTTTTTCTTCGACCTCGCCTCAGATTGACCACCCAGCTCGAAAGTCTTAATCATGATGGATTTTGAAAAACAATATAATGACATGCCACTGAGGTCATTGTAAATACACAAACATATGAATATAGAGTAACACTGTGATGGGTCTCCTCCTAGATCTAGAGTGAACCGGATGGGATGAGCTCGTATCTGTTTGGATCGCCTTCGAACCACCTTTAGACTGCGAGAATACCTGCACAAAACTCAACGCCGGAGATGTTTCCGGCGAAGAGCCTCCGACGCTCAAGTAAGTATGAGAGAGAGAAGATAGGGCTGCCCTGAGAGCAGCAGCCAGAAAAGAGATGTAGAATGGAATGGGAAAGTTAGGGTTTTAGGGCTACCTCTTCTCCTTTATATAGGAGGGTACATTTACCTCGGATGCCCAAAATACCCCAAGTCGGTGGACCCGAAATGTCCAAATTGCCCTGGTCGGTTCATCTTCCCTCCTTGCTGAGTCACCTTCCATATTTCCTCTTATCCGCTGGAGTAGGAGCATATTAGGTAGCTCGTGGGAAGTCGATGTCGACTTCCCACTTACCAAGTTATACCTCATTTCGTAGTCGATTTTCCCAAGTCGACTTACGCGCAATCGTCCTCGTCTTGCTGTCATACGATGGTCTGTTCTCTCCTTAAGTCGACTTTCTTCAACTCGGCTCAAACGCTTTGATAAACCGATATCGGTATGCTATTGGTTCCATTCTCAGAGTCGAGTAGAGCTTTTGAACCGGATGGCCTATATTATGGCTATATCATCTAGTCCCCCCCACGAATTACTCTAAGCAGTTGAGTGCTTAAGAGTAATGATGATGACTCGATTTTCATGCATCCTCGACTTAGGTCGTGATCTTTATTCTTGCCTCCCGTTTTGTAAGTCGATTACTGGCTTCTCTTTGATCACAATTACTCTTAGAGATAAATCTGACACCAACAACTCCATTTTAAATTTTGAATTTTGAAAGTTTCTTGGGGGGACACGCGTCGTATCAACCGCCGACTCTTTGTATTCAGCGCCCCATCCGAACCGTTGATTCTTCTAATAATCTGACAGTCTCCACCTTATCCCCATCTATATAAATACAATTAGATATCTCTTCAACACTTTTTGCCTTCTTGAATCTCCCAACTTCCCAAACTTTTCCTGCAACTCCGGCGCTGCCCCTCTTTCCGGCGAGCTATTTCCAGCAACTTCCGGCATTCAGATCTTCTCTTCGTCACTATGGGTAGAATGGGTAAGTGATGAATTTGCTTCAGTTCTCGCTTTTGATTTTTATCGCTTTTACTCTTTCTTCTGGTTTTTCGTTTCTGCATACTTTATTTCAATTATCTTGGTGTTCTTCGAATTTTTCGTGGTGGGCGTTGAGTTAGATCTTCTAGGCCTCCTTTTTGCTTTGATTTGCTGTTTTTCTCCCTCTTTTTTTTTTATTGGTGATCGACCCTCTGGCGCCCGGTTCTCTTATCGACTTATTATCATGTCGATTTATGGTGACGTATCCTTCCTCTTCACTTCATGTCGACCCATAGATTGATATTCGTTGTGATGCTTCCCACCTTTTTCTTCTCTTCTTTTTCTAGTCGACTGTCTGAAAGTCGACGTTTATTTGATTGATTGTTTTGTGGACTGATTTCTGGACTTCGTTCTTTTTTCTTTGTTTTTAGCTTCCAACTCCGACTCCTCCCCTGATTCAATCGATGCCCTGATCGATAGAGGCCTTAATCAGTCTGACTCGGTCGAGATAACTGGTTATAGAACGACCCGAGTTTCCCCTCGTTCCTCCTCCTCTCGCACTTCTACCCCAAAATTCGACTGGGAGGAGTACGATCACGCATTGTTAGAGGGAGGCCTGGTAGAGGTTGTGGGAAGCCCTTCTTGAAGTTCTCCTCATCTCGACTTATTTCCTCGAGGTATTCCCCTTAGGCTATTAGATATTCCTGTATATAGAACTAGTCCTGTACCTTTATCAATAATCACTCCTCTTGTCGATCCTCGAGAGGTTGTATCGATAGCTTGTTCAGTGGCCAAATTGGCCGTTCTGAACCCTTTTACTTATGCCTCTGCAGCTCAGCTTGAGAGCTTTAGACGGTTCAGTGGGCTTCCCTCCGATTGGGAGATAGTTGCTCCAGGCCCCGATAATGATTTCGCTCATCCTCCTCCAGGTTGTAACACTTTCTTTATCGATCAGATCATCTTCGGTCTTCGCTTTCCTATCCAGGATGAGCTTCAGTCGATAAGTGACCTGTACAGCATCCCAATAAATCAGTTTTCCCCTAATGCCCTTTGTATCATGATAGCCTTTATAGTCGTTTCTCGCATAGTGGTTCGATTTTTTTCGCCCGAGTTCTTCCTTTATTGTTATAGTTACCGACTACAAAAAGGTGCTCATTGCCTCGTCCGCCGATCTGGCGTTTCTTTTCTCGACTACCTTTCTTCGAACATTACTGAATGGAAGTCGAAGTTCGTGTTCATACGTCCTCCCCTTGGTGCTTATCCTTACGTAAATAACTGGATAACCACCAAAGTAAAACAGAAGAAAAGACCCCAATCTGAGAACTTCGAGAAGCTCTTACAAGAGCTTAATAAGCATACTTACAGCGCTCGTCGGATAATAAAGGATCGTGGGTTAGTCAATCATGCTAAGATTGTTTTTCACGAGGGTTTTCCTCGCCTCAACGACCCCGTAAGCTTATAATGTCTCAATTTTTTCGTGCCTATCCCTTATTAATGATGGATTTCATATTTAACTAATTCGTGTGATCTTCCTCGATTTCAGTCCAAGCGCTTAAGCGTTTCGAGCTTAAGGAGAAAAAGTCGACCGATCAGCCGGCGACCGGATCTGCTCCTCCTCCTCCCGATGGTTTGGCATCGAAGGCTACCAACCCTTCCCTCGAGAAGGCTTCAGCTAAGAAGTCAGGGGTCGGTGCCTCCGGTGCCTCGAAGCAGCCAAAACATCCCGGCTCTGGGTCGCGGAAAAGAGCCCAGTACGATCGGGCCTATCCTCTCATCCCCGACGAGCTGAAACGCCAAAGGGTTGATAAGGGGAAAGAAAAGATGGTTGAGAAGGCCACTCCGCCTCCCATCACCGTCAAGGATGTGACGGTCCGAATGCCCTCTCGGCTCTGGAACCATCCAGAGCCGTATCACGTGGCCAAATATCTTAACTCCACCATCCCCAAAGTCGACAAAAAACGCGTCGAGGGGAATCTCTATGAACGCTCCTGCTACGCCACCCAGCTGCTTGCTAGGGTATCTTTTCTTCTCGACCTCATTGTCATACATATTACTGCTATATTGTATATATATATCATTATTATTTTGGTTTTCAACGTCGTTCTAATAACGATTGCGTTTTTCGCAGTTTATGGCGGCCGTGCTCCCTTGCCTCGAGGAATGTAGCCGGGCTCCTGTTGTTTCCACCAAATCGCTTGAGGCCAAGTGTGAATCCCAGCGCAAAGAGATCGAGGCGCTGAAGGAGGACCTGGAGGCCTCAAAAGCCCTGGTCGAGAAGCTGAGAGCCGATAAGGCCGTGGCTCGCCATATGAGCGAGAAACTCAAGGCCGACCCCGAGAAGGCCCGCGAGGAAAGTTTGGCCGAGAAGGAGGCTGGGGTCGAGGAAGGCCGGAGATCGTTCCTGAAATCTTCGATGGGCTCCATTTTTGTGGAGACCTATCGCCAGGAGGTCGTCAAGGCCTTCTGCAAATCCTCCGACTTTCTCGACGAGTTGGTCCCAACAGCCCTCGAGTATTTCAACTTTGCCTTCTCGGCTTGGGAATCTGCTGTAGCGAACACTGAGTTAGCCGGGAAGGTCGACAAGGCGGTGCTGAAAGAGAATCTCCCAGACCCAGCGGGCTTTGATGACTCCGTTCCTGACGATCGCCCGTGGTGGTCGGGCCTCGAGGCTCGTGCCATCTTCGAGGCTGGGCTGAGTTCCCAACTCGAGGTTCCTCCCACTCCCTTGGCTGGTCCGGTCGATTTGGTCCAGCCAAGCGGGGATGCTCACCCGGGGAATGAGGAGGTCGAGCAGGGTACGGAGCCGCTGGTCGACGATGAGGGAGCTGCCGTTGAAAAAACTGCCACAGTTGTCGATGATGGTGGCGACACTGCTGACAAGTCTGATGCTGAATCTTAAAATTTTTTTGTGTTTTTTTTTTTTTTTTATCTTGGGATTGTGCCCGTTATCTACTTTCTTGCCGTTCTCGACCTATTTTCAAATTTGTAAAGGTCGAGACGGTTTTATCTGTAATGCATTAATGAATATTATTGATCTTTTGTTTCATAGTGCTTCGTTGCTTTTAATTGCCGAATTGTTTCTATTGTCTATGCTGCCAAAATTGATTTTATCTGCCGCCTTCCCTTCTCCCCAACCCCTTGTGCGAGCTGGACGAAGTCGAGCACTGATTTCAACACCTTCATAGCTGTTGAAACGAAGTTTTTCGGGTCGACTTCTCCCAACCCTTTGTGCGAGATGGACGAAGTCGAGCACTGATTTCAACAGCTTCATAGCTGTTGAAACAATGTTTTTCGGGTCGACTTCTCCCAACCCCTTGTGCGAGCTGGTCGAAGTCGAGCACTGATTTCAACAGCTTCATAACTGTTGAAACGAAGTTTTTCGGGTCGACTTCTCCCCGACCCCTTGTGCGAGCTGGACGAAGTCGAGCACTGATTTCAACAGCTTCATAGCTGTTGAAACGAAGTTTTTCGGGTCGACTTCTCCCAACCCTTTGTGCGAGCTGGACGAAGTCGAGCACTGATTTCAACAGCTTCATAGCTGTTGAAACAAAGTTTTTCGGGTCAAATTCTCCCAACCCCTTGTGCGAGCTGGTCGAAGTCGAGCTTTCAACAGCTTCATAGCTGTTGAAACGAAGTTTTTTGGGTCGACTTCTCCCCGACCCCTTGTGCGAGCTGGACGAAGTCGAGCCTAGTTAGTAGTTGCATCACGAATTTTGGGATAAAGTAATATCATTGGAGCATTACGCTTATGATCGCGTGATTGGTGTCAGCTTGTGCCGTATGGAGGGCGAAGTAATATCATTGGAGCGTTACGCTCAGACCACTAGTTCGAAAGCTTCGTAGCTGTGTCGAGATTCTTACTCGAGGCGTACAACTTTGTAGTTGTTTGAATCGACTTCGTAGTCGTAGGCTTCGTAGCCTTGCCGAGATTCCACTCGAGGCATACAACTTCGTAGTTGTTTGAATCGACTTCATAGTCGCAGGCTTCGTAGCCTTGCCGAGATTCAACTCGAGGCATACAACTTCGTAATTGTTTGAATCGACTTCATAGTCGTAGGCTTCGTAGCCTTGCCGAGATTCCACTCGAGGCACACAACTTCGTAGTTGTTTGAATCGACTTCATAGTCGTAGGCTTCGTAGCTAGCCTTGCCGAGATTCCACTCGAGGCACACAACTTCGTAGTTGTTTGAATCGACTTCATAGTCGTAGGCTTCGTAGCCTTGCCGAGATTCCACTCGAGGCATACAATTTCGTAGTTGTTTTGATCGAATTTATAGTTGTCATGATTAGCCGGCTATATAGCCGTTTCGAAAAATTCAGTTTATCCAACAATTATGTAAGAAAACTAATAAATATAGAGACACCTTCGAAGAGTACATTCAAAATCCATTTCATTACTGAATATGATTTGATCGTGGTTCAGTACAAAAGAAAAATTCGATAACATTACTTAAAGCATCATGTATACCTATATTATGGCTATATCACACTGCATATTTATATTAATATCTCCACATGTATACCAATTACATAAAACATCATAAAAGAAAAAAATTTAAGCATAATATTTTTTTTTTTCAAATCATGAACATTTCATGACCTGATCAGAGGCCTCCCTTCAATGTTATTCAACGAGTATGCACCTCCTGCATGCACATTTTTTACTACATATAGGCCCTCCCTATTGGGCTCGAGTTTGACCACATGCTTCAGCTCGTCGATCATTTTCCATATAAGGTCTCATAGTTGGAATTGTTGATTTTTTACCTACTTGTCATGTGCCGCCCATATCCATTGTTTGTAGGCTGCCACCCTGGTCGACGCCTATTCCCTAAGCTCCTCGATGGTATCTAGGGCTGCTTGAGCCAACTCTTCATTATGTTGTTTATCTTACGCACTCGTCCTATAAGACTCCAACTCGATCTCCACAAAAAATAATGCTTCAATGTCATAAGCCAAAATGAATAGAGTTTCTCCATTGTCGACCTTAAAATTATCTTATATGCTCAAAGAACATATGTCAACTCGTCGACCCATGCCCTAAAGGACTTCCATAATATAGTCTTCGATCCAATCAATATAATTTAATTTGTGACCTCGACCTGACAGTTAGACATGGGATGTGCTACTGATGCAAAATATTGGTTGATCATCATGCTCTCGCACGTGTCTTTATTTTTCATTTTTTTCGTTGTATTGCGTACCATTGTCTATAAACAAGGCCTTGACAACTCTGAATCAACAACAAATATTTTTATAAAGGGAATGAATGACCTTGTCTTCTGCAATTTTTTCCAACAATTTGGACTCGAACAATTTCATGAAGTAATCCATGGCAAGGATAAAAAACTTTCTCTTGCCAGACCCCTGCGACATGGGTCCTATCAGGTTGATGCCCCACTGCGCGAATGAAATTTGGGTATTCATTGTGTTATCATCTCCGCAGGTTGATAGAAGAGGGGTCTATGTTTTTTGGAACTGTAAAAACTTCTTCACCATAAACATCACGTCAACTCGCAGAGTAGGACAATGTAACCAACTCGTAAAATTTTTATAATTAACGACCTTATCTTGTTGTGATCACTGCAACACCCTTCATGCACTTCCCTTAGCACGTACTTTCCTTCTTCCTCCACTACACACCTCTAATGGTGGCCTGTATACGACCTCTTACAGAACATCCCACCCTACTTGAAAACCCTCTTGATATATCTGAAGTTCCCTTCCTTTAATTCTCTCAGGATGGGATCCTTTTAGTCCTCGACCTCCTGTATGTCGGCCACTTCAACTATGCTATTTTCCATGTGTAAGAGAGTAATACTCCTGCTCTTGCAATCTATCACATTCTGAGCTATTTTTTGCAAGAAAATCTGCTCGACCATTCTCACCTCTGGGAATTTGAATCAGCTCGAATGTGCTGAACTCCTTCTGTAAGGCCTTAACCTTGTCAGTAGATCTCTAAAGTCTATCCTCCTTGACCTCAAATCCACCTTGCAACTGGCCTACGACCAACTGAAAATCTAAATGCACCTGCACCTCTAAAGCTCCTACCGCAATAGCCAACTGCAGTCCTTTCAATAAGTTCTCATACTCTGCTTTATTGTTCGACACTTTGAATCCTACCTTGGTTGCAAATTCAAATTTATAACCCTTATAAGATTTCAGCATGATCGCCAAGCCAACTCCTCCCTTTGACATCGACCCATCCACAAATACTCGACCTCCAAGCCTTTACCCTCCTGGATAAAGTCAGCTAGAATCTGGGCCTTGATTGATTTCTGAGATTTATACACCATATAGTATTCACTCAGTTATATCGCCCATTTAACCATTCGATTAGACATAGATGGTCGACCCAAAGTCTCCCCAAGAGGTAGATTTGTTCTCATCTCTTTACTTTGTGCGTTAGAAAAATAAGGTTTCAACTTCCTTACTGTTACTACCACAACTAAAGCTCCTTTCTTGACCTCTGAGGACCTTAGCTCGATACCTTGCATTACCTAACTCATATAATAGATTGGATAGTGGGCCATACCTTTCTCTCACAAGAGTATTGGGCTCACCTGCACAGCGCCAATCTAAATGTACAACGCTGAATTCTCTCCCTATAATGGTTTGACAAATAATAGCACAACCTATAACTCCTCGAACGCTTTATTGGCCTCATCTGTTTACTTGAATTTGAAACTCTTCTTCAGTATTTTTAACGACGGGCTACTTCTTTCAGCCACCTTTGACCTTTGAGATAAACGACTCAAACCTGCGATCTGACCTGTCAAGATTTGCACCTCCTTAACACTTTAAGGTGATCTCATCTCCAATACCGCCCTCACCTTCTGTATGATTACCTCAATCCCTTTCTTTGTCGCCATATATCCCAAAAATTTACCCGACATACCACCAAATTAGCATTTAGTCGGGTTAGCTCTATATCATATCTCCACAAGGTACTGAAAGTTTTCCTTAAATCCGCTACGTGATTGGCCTCCACCTTGGTCTTGACCGCATATCGTCGATATAAACCTTCATATTCCTGCCCAATTGCTCCTGTAAAATTTTGTCGACCACACGCTAATACATCACACCTCCATTCTTTAGGCTGAATGGCATAACCACGTAGTAGTAGGTCCCCTTAGTACTTGTCACAAAGCTGACTCGCTTCCTGTCGCCCTTATCTGATGGAATATGATGTAACGTTGTGAAGCATCCATTAAGCTCAACAACTCGTACCCAATTATTGAGTCGACTAGCTGGTCAATCCATGACAATAGATAAAGATCCTTAGGGAACGCCTTGTAGAGGTCTATAAAATCAATGCACATTCTTCACTTTCCTTCTCATTTGGACACCGATCCACCTGGTTAAAAGTGGTCATGTCAAAATCAGTTCTTCCATTAGTCTACTTTCTAAGTTATTTTTATTCTTTTAAAAGAGCTTAAAAGAAAAACAATAACCCTTCAAAGTGTAAAAGCAAATCACCAATTCATAATATTTCTGACCAATGTCCTATGCTCTTATTTCGAAATTCAGCACAATACAATTTCAACTATGAGCCAAAGGTGCCTTATTATATATATATATATATATATATATAATATATGACACGTTATGTATACTTATATTTAAACATTCTTCAACTTCCTTGCTCAGAAGTTCAATGGCGGCGGGGGTACTTCCTTTTCCGCCATGGCAGCCAGCTTTTGGGCGTCTTGGAGGCTGGTGGTGTCTTTTTCCAAGGCCGGGGACAGTGCCACTTGTGAGGAGCCTTTGGGGCTGGGGGAGTCCTTTTCCAGGGCCTGGGCCAGTGCCACTTATGAGGAGCCCTGGGGACGGGTGGCGTCCTTTTCCACGGCCGCCAGTGCCTTTTGTGTGGTTGCTTTGGGGTGCCAGGTGATGATTTTTTCCACGGCCATTGTATGAGTTCTTCATTCTTTGTCTCTGGCTCTAGAGGAACTTCATCTCCGAGTTCAGGGCCTTTTTGTGGTTCTTCTTCTTTGTTCGTGTGATCAAGATCGGCCCCCGACGTAGTCCAGAAAGACGTTGCTACAAAGAGCAATAGCAGAAGTAATGTAGCATTGTTTTTCACTTTGCTGTGAGTAGCCATGATTGTTTGCCAATTAGATGGTGGACAATACAAAGTGGTGACCCCTTTTTATACTTTAGAGTTTCAATTTGTTGTATAATAGAACTTAATGAAATTTACTAAGGTGGATTGAGAAACTCTTGTGGATATAGGGAGATGTGGAGGTGGTTGGCTTTACAATAAAATGAAAATTGCATTAGCTTAAATTTTACATGAATAGAGATAGACTAACTTTCTAAGTATATTTATCTCCATTTTGTTGAATAAGTCTAAAAGCCCATTTTAAAATTTTAGCTTTGAAATTAATTTAATTTAAAAAATATAAAATGCAAAATTTCAATAAAGATATACTAAATTGGTGGTTGTCTGTACAAAAAATTATAAATCTAGCCAAAAAAACAGTACCAAGTATTACTAACAAGTCTCACAATTAATAGAAAAAATAGAATAATAGACAAATATTTGTAGGCAAATTATAACTATATACCAACATATGTTGATAAAACCTGGAAATTGCACACAAATTCTCAATAAACAAGATTTACATACAATTTTTTCCCTACGTATTTAGCTACATATATTTATTTTTATAAGTAAAAAAGTTTAGACATTAATTACAATAAATATCATATGTTTACGTACATGAATATTTTCCTACAGAATTTTCTCTACGTATTTACCTATAGATGTATTTTTTAGGTAAATGCATAGAGATTAACTAGAATTTTTCTACATTTACGTAAATGAATATTTTCCTATGATTTCTTCTGTAGTCATTTACTTATAAATTATTTTGTAGGAAAATGCCTAGAAATTACCGGCAAATTTTTAGCCTACAAGTTTTTTCTCTACGTATTTACCTATAAATATATTTTATAAGTAAATGCCTAGATTGTCTACATATTTTTTTCCCATACATTTTGTCGCTAGTGATGAAAATTTTTAGCCTACAAGTTTTTTCTCTACGTATTTACCTATAAATATATTTTATAAGTAAATGCCTAGATTGCCTACATATTTTTTTTTCATACATTTTGTCGCTAGTGATGATTTACTGTGATAGTCAAGCTAAAAAAAACGCAAAAAAACATGTATAACAGTAAGTGTAGACATATTCATCGTAGACATAATACCGTTCGTCAATTGACCACATATGGTATTATTTACATTGAATATGTAAAGTCTAAGGAAATTTTGGCTAATCCTTTTACAAAAGGATTGAATAGAGACTAATTGGGAATATTGTTGGAGGGCATAAGCTGAAAATTTCACAATGAAAAAATGATCATAGTGGTAAACCTACCGTACTGAATGGATATCCCATGAACTTGGTTTAAGAGGAAAACTAAATTATGATTCAGTTGATCACTTGAAACATAAAAATGTCCAAAGTTATTCCCTAAAACAATCCAAATATAGATTGCCTGTTGATTGTGGTGATGATAAGTCATCCGGACTTTAATGAATCTCTAACCTTTTAAAGATGGAGTAATACATGATACTCTTGATAGAGAAGTCACCTATATAAGTGTGAAGCGAAAGTCCCTTCAAATATAAACACTAATGGATCCAAAATATTATCCATGGCCAAAGTTGTTTGTTATGTTTTTGTGGTATTTTATTGTGTTTTATGTGCTTGAGTAGAGTCATTTTTAGGTTCGTTTGAGTGTCAACCGGTTTATTTTGTCGTGTTTTATGTGTTTTCTATTTTTATTACGTGTTCTTGCATTATTTTATATTTTCGCGTCTCTTTTGGTGTTTTGTTTAGGTCCAAATTGTAACTTTGGGAAGACGATTCGTTCGCGCCATTTTCGAGCAATTAACGAGCCACCCAGATCAACATCAAGCTACCCGAACCACTCGATCGAACCGCTAGCCTAACCCGAAGGCAATCACCCTTGGCCCGAACTCGCGGCCAACCGGAACTCGCGTCCTGCGAAAGGGGCGCACGCACAACACCTAAAGACCCTCACTCGCCGCGAGCTGCACTTCGCGGTCTGCGAAAGTGGCCAGCGCGCCCAACACCATCACTCGCTGCCAACGCTCTTTAGCGAGCCGCGAAGCGCACGTACCCAGCCGCCAGCACTCGTTGCGAGTTCGAACTCGCGGCCGGCGAAACACCTTCCTCGCGCGCCCAACAATTGGCAGCACTCGCTGCGGCCTCTCGTTCGCGACCTGCCAACGCACACCTGCGGCCCTTGGAGACACACTCGCTGCGAATTTCTTTTGGTAAGTTGCGAAATGCCATTTGCGAAATGCCATTTCCAGTTGATTTTCATGAGCACACTCGCTGCGAACCTATTTTGGCTACCTGCGAACTGCTGAATCATTAAATGTGTGTGCACCTAGTGTGTGTTTTTGGAGATACAATATATATATGTTTTTTTCCTTTGGTTTTTGGGGATTCATTCTCTCATTTTTCACTTTTCCTCTTTGGGAAATTAGTTTATGTTTTATTTATGCTCTCTAGATTAGGAGCTTATGCTATTTTCTGGGGGATTCTCCGGCGACTTCGGTTTCGTTCAATTTTCGAGCTTTTGACTCCGTTTTTAATCGTCTACGCAATGGGAGATTGAGTATTTAGTTTTAAAGCTTTTTACTTCGATTTTTGCTCCGGTTTTACTTATAATGTTCATTAGAGTAAATTGGATTTGATTGATGATGGTGGAAATGCTTGAACTTGATTGCTTGCTTGAGTAGATAGAGCCGTTAATTGCTTGTTGATCTTGGTTAGACGACTAGGGTTAGCAATCTAATGCTCGTAGCTCGTTTATTCCGTTTGTCGATTGATTATCATCCCGTTATGGTTATAGCATGAGACTCCGGTGATCTAGTTTGCTAATTGCTCGTCATTTGATCTTGCTTTTAACCAATTGCTCGTTTTTAGGTGCTCGATTAGTGTTAGTCAACCATCCAATCAATTGCTTAAAATGTTTAGGATTTTATTTTCCTTTTTGTGATTTGGACATAGATAAAGCTCCGAATAGCCTTCCCTCGAGATCGACCCGAGTCGGGTAACTCGGTTATCCTTTACCCATCAAATTTATACTAAACAAATGCGGACACAACAATAGAATGAAATGGTGTTAAAACTATTGTGTGAATGTCATTGTCTTGGTGTACACTATCGATGAATAGTTCAAGGCACTATGTCTACTAGACTGCCAGTACCGATAATGTTTACAAAGAAAGGTTCAAAGCTAGAAGCTCCCTTTTCTGATGCACTAAAGTCCTGTGAGGTTTGAGCGCAAGAGTCAGCATACATGCATACATTTGAGTTCAACTCAAGTTGAGGATTGTTGGGAAAATCAGTCACAAAACTTGGGTTTGACCCAATTTTG
>CACSLK010015970.1:105007-118509 GCA_902706635.1 Striga hermonthica
ACACCAAGTTGAAAATAACACTAAAACACAATCAATCATTGTGATTCGTTCAATTGGAAATAGTGGTTCTCACGGTTCTTACACTAAGACTTTGATATATATATATTTGGGTTCAAGTGAGAATGGTTACCTGTGAAAGAAATAAGAATAAATCGTAGTGTGAATGAGTTCAAATGATCTAATGGCTGAAAAAAAAAACCAAAATTATGTCTCTCTTAAGGATAATTTGGGCATTATCATCACCACCCACATAACCATGCAACATCACCACCCACACACCCAACACACACATAGCGTGCACACACAGACACACAACCCACATACACACACACATACACACACACATAAACACAACACATGCACCACACATACACACACACATACACACACACATAAACACAACACATGCACCACACATCAACACCTAATGTACACAAACACATATAAACACACGTGGACACATTACTCACTCTCACACACACACACACACGCACGGGCCCACATACATACATACACACACACAAACACACATGCAGCGACGCACAACCCATGGCCCTCACTTGTCGTCTCCGATAGACACCAGACACCGGCGCACCACTAAGCGCCGCACACAACCACAACCCGGTCCAGCAGCCCAGAGCCGCAGTCGGCCATCGACGGTCCGACATCATTGTCGCCTTCATCTGCTAACAGATTTATCTAATTTCCTTCTGTCGGCGAGTTGTCTCCAGCACACTCCCATTCTCTCCGGCCTCCGACGATGAGAAGGACGGCGAATAAATTACTAATTGAACAGGGTCGTTTCAAAGCTTCCGATTAGATTTCAACAAATTGGCCGACGAGCAGACTTGATAACATCGGCGAGCAGCGACCCGTCTTGTCCAGTCGTGTTGTTCTAGGCGGCAAGCGCAACGGCTAAATTGGTTGGTTGTAATCGTTCGAGGAGCATGATTGTGTTTTTGGGATTAGGGTTTTTTTGAAAATTATTAATGTGTAGGGGTCTAATTGCAATTTCTTAAACTTTAATATATTATAATTAAATTAATGGTTCAAATTTATAATTTACAAAAAAAATATTTACATAAAAATATTCAATAAATTGGACAATTTCACATTTTTGATATCATATAACATTGTATTTTCTATATTTTCTATAAAAATATTATTTATTTTGTAAAAGAATATAATAAAATACTAAATGTGTTTTTATACTATAAATATTATTTAATTTGAGTTATTATTTAGTTAATTCGATTATCCAACTAAATAAACCAAGTAATCCAGTTTTGTGTTAATTTAATTGGTGACAAAAGTTTATTGGTTCAGATCACACGTTAGTGACCAAAATTATGCACATTAGTGATACACTAATTGCATGTCAGTGTTTGTCATAATGCACATTAGCGACTAATCTAACTGGTCTAATTTTTTTTTCGGATCTTTAATATCGGTTGGATAATATTTTTTTTCATTTTAAATTCGCAGTATTTCGGTTCAATGTCAGATTAATTTTTAAAATAACTGAACACACTGAACTATATAAAAAAAATACTATTTTGTAATTAATATATAGTTTTTAGGTCTTTACACGATAGTGCAACCGCCGTCGTTTTTTGTTACCCTGGCCAGTGAACATTCTCGAAACTGAACCCCATCAGCTTCAAGATAAACTTTTTCCAAATATAGGGTCACTATTCACTGTTCTAAGAGGCGCTTAGAAGCTGTTGGTCCGTCACAATCATAATCATCACCTTAATGTATACCGACCATCCAACTTGCACACTCCTGAGTGCCTTGCTAATATATGCCAATGGTACAACCCCTATATCAGTGTCGCTTGCGCCGGTATGTACCTTGAACAAGACGTCGAACTTTGGCATTGCAAGAATGTGTGTGGTCGTCATTGCGTGCTTTTGCTCATCAAAGCGGCCGCGCTTGTCTCGGTCTATTGAACTCACTATTCTTGGTCATCTCGGTCAGATGTTTGGCTATTGAACATTATTACTCAACGAACTTTAAATATTACCCAGTCAGCCCCAAGAAACCACGCAATTGAGTCAAGCTAGTCGGCTTCGACCAATCCACCATCGCCTCAATCTTTCAAGGGTCGAACTTCATGCCCTCATGAGATATAAAATGGCCCAGACACTGCACCGAATTCTATCCGAATGATCACTGAGATGGCTTAATATGAAAGGAATTCTTAGCCCAAATCTACTAGAAAATTCGCAAGTGCTCCACCCAATTCTTTGAGTATATCAAAATGTCATCGAAGAACACCAATACGAATTTGCGCAGGAGCTCTTGAAAAATCAAATTCAATGAAAAGTGAAAGGTAGATGGGGGCATTACCAGGCTACAGGGCATCATCAAATACTCAAAGTTCTTTGATGCCTTCGGAAAGCCGTCCTCGTGATATTTGCCTCCGCTACCCGAACTTCGTTATAAATGGCCCTCAAATCTAAATTAGAAAAATATCGTGATTCTCCTAACTCATCCAACATGTCATCTATGCTTGTAATAGAAAAACGGTCACTGATAGTTGTTGCGTTTAGTGCCCGATAATCTATGAAAAAACTGCCAAGTATCATCATATTTCTTCGCGAGTAGCACCGGTGATAAGAATGGACTCGTGCTATGCCAAATCAGCTCAGACTCAAGCATCTCACCCACTTGATTCTCGATCTCAGCCTTCTGGAAGTGTGCATAACAGTAAGGATGGACATGAATAGCCCCTTCTCATCAATGAGAGGAATACGATGATCATACGACCACATTGGAGGTAGTCCTTTCAGCTCGAGCAACACCTCAACGAAATGATCCAATAGCTCTCGGACCTCACTTTGATGTTGCATTGTACATACAAAATCCTTACATCTACCTCTATCATGACAGAAAAAACATGGTTGCCCCCTTTCCACAACCTTTCTGTATCTTTCAGCCTCGTTTCCATGGCACCATCGTCGATGTTTACCATCCAAATAACACGTAATCACGCGAGTCAAATTTCATGATCCCTTCTCTATAATTAGTGGTAACATCAACAAGTACTTCCAGTCATTTAACAACAAGAACTACATCCGATCCAACCAAAAGATAAGGCATAAAGATCGGCATTTACCGATACACCTTGAAATTCGACTGGCACGCCTCGAAAAGATTCTGAACACCTCAAATGTTCTCCATTAGCCACCCACACATCGAATGACTCAACTTTGGTACTAGGTAACTTTTGATTATGGGACATTAAGGCTAGACTTGTCACAATGGGCCTGGGCCCGCGGGCTGGCCCGCCCCGACCCGCCAAACAGGTGGGTTGGGTTGGCATTTTATAGGCCCGCCAAATGGCGAGCCTAAACGGGCTGGCCCGCGCGGGCCGCGGGCTTTGATGGGGCGGGGCGAGCGGGCCGCGGGCCAGCCCGCCATTACCAAGAAAAAAAAAATATTTTTTAATATATGTAATGTAAGTTTACACATGTATCTATGTCTCTGTATTTAGAAAGAATTGTGCACGTCTTTAAACATTTTTTTTAATCTATGATTTTTAATATTTTTTTTTCATAAGTACTAAAAAAAAAATAAAATAAAACATATTAAAACAAATAATAAAGACTAAAGTGAAGTGACCAGAACTACACAACTGAAGTACAAAGGCTAATTTCATTTTTTTAATCTATAATTTTTATTTTTTTATTTTTTTTATAAATATGGCGGGCCAGTCCACCTAGCCCGCGGCCCGTGGCGGGGGTGGGCTGGGCTAGCCATTTAGAGGCCCGCCAAAATGGCGGGCCGGCCCGTCCCGCCTCGCCAAAAGGCGGGTTTTGGCGGGCTGCGGGCCGGCCCACCCCGCCGGCCCGTTTTGACAAGTCTAATTAAGGCGCCAATAAAGTTGTGTGACGACCCACTATCCACAAGTTCCACATTGTGCCGATTTCGAAACCACGCGGGTAACTGCATTGTTATCAGTTCCTTAGATCGGCCATGGCATGAACCAATATCTCTGCATAATCCTCATGCACCTCAAATTTTATTCCATTAGAGTCTTTAATTGAATTTATAATTTTATGATTAAAACAAATTTTATTCCATTAGAGTCTTTAATTGAACTTATAATTTTATGATTAAAACACACCGACACAAATAATATCTTAAGCACGCCATTTTAAAGACAAAAAAAAAACTTTCATAACAACTTCCCAATCAATAATATTTGCTTAAAAAGTAGTATTATAATTTTCTTATATGATACTTATTTTAACAAATCTTATATATATATTAATGAAATTAAAAATATAAATTTTTTTGGAATATTAAATGATTGTTATATTTCAAGAATATTAATTAATTAATACATATTGTAACCCATGTTTTTAATATTAAGTTTTTTGGTGACCTTTTAAGATTTTCGAAATATTTTAGAAATAACTTTTACTTTTAAAATACACTATTAATAAAATAAAATAATTATAGATTGTTGAGAATGTGCAGCTGCAGTTCGAATTCCATTACATTTGCATGAAGATGCTGCATGGTTTCAGCGTTTTTCTATTCTTTCAGCTTTTGTTCTAAACGGCGTCGTATCACTTACTGCTAACGACTCCGGTTTTGCTTTCTTTTATTTTTTTTTCTTTACTGAGAACGACGTCGTTTGGCATGTCAACGACGTCGTTTTGTTCTTCTTCCTGCATGTGGGATTTCCTTTATATGTAGTAGTCCGTACGTACTCTGGTTTTTGAGTGAAAATTATGAACTGAGAAAATTCCAAAATTGTGTTGTGAGTTTTTACGATTTTACATGGTATTAGAGCAAGCGATTCTGGGCGAGCTTAGAGATCTGTGTTTCATGGCGATGGCGAGTGACAATGCAAGTGGATCTGGAGCGCGATCGATGAGTCAAAATCCTTTGTTCCTTTATGGATCTGATCATCCTGGTTTTGATGCTGGTTTCAAATCAACTCATTGGCAGCAACATCCTCTCATGGCGTCGATCTATGATTATAGCTCTCGGAGCTAAGCGAAAGCTCGGATTTATAAATGGTAAGTTACCTGAACCCGCTGTTGATGATGATGATTACGATGAGTGGAAAAAGGTCGATTTAACAGTTCTATCATGGATTCTGAATTGTATGACCAAAGAAATAGCTGAATCGTTTGTATATGCTGATACTTCTAAGGATCTTTGGGATGATATCTGTGTGAGATTTGGAGAAAATAACAGTCCATTGAAATACAAACTGCAGAGAGAGATTAACAGTTTAGTGCAAGGAAATAGCACAGTGAAGAGAAGGCCAAACTAGTATGTGACAAGTGTGGGATGAGAGGATATACAGTAGCCACTTGTTTCAAGCTAGAGTACCTGACTGGTACAAGGACTTAAAGGCACAAACTGCCAACTGTGCTAACAATGTGGGATCATATGATGAAGGAGAAGAGTGGAAAGATTCTGTGCATGACAAAAGAAATGGAAAGGAAAATGCATTGTCACTTGTGGTCAAACAATTGCAGGAATTGACACAACTCATAAAAGGAAAGGAAAATGCAGAGAGCAAACTGGATTATGCAAAAATGGTAAGCTTCACAGACAAAAGCAGTGTTGATGAAATGCATTTTGCCTTATCTTCAGTAGAAAATGTGAGCTGCAGTGATTGGACTATAGACACCTGGGCAAGCAGACATATGTGTGGTGATTTGACACTCATGAAGAACAGCTACACACTAAGAAATCCTATGACCATTTGCCTGCCGGATGGATCAAACAAAAATGTTAATGTCACTGGAATGGTGACAGTTAGCAGCAACTTAACCTTGCATAATGTGCTGTTTGTACCAGGGTTTAAATATAATATCTTGTCAGTTAGTCAACTGTGCATGGATGAGTAACTGTGCATGGATGAGAAGGTTAAATGTTCTTTTTCTGCTACTTCTTGTTATTTGAATCAACAAGACACTGGAAAACTTATTGGACAAGGAATTTCAAAGGGAAATCTTTACATTTTGGCTGAAGAAAGGATGGCTCACATAAACTCAGTCAGTGCCAACCTTACATTGGATAAATGGCATCAATGCCTTGGGCATGCTAGCATCAACACTATGGAGCACCTTCAATTTCTTAAAGGGAAATACTCTGAAGCTGACCAAAGAAAGATTAAATCATGTGAAGTTTGTCATAAAGCAAAGAAACACAGACTGCCCTTTCAGCACAGTAATATACATGCAACAATGATCTTTGAGATGCTCCATGCTGACATATGGGGACCTTGCAAAGAGGAAGCCATAAATGGTACTTCATTTTTCTTAACCATTGTTGATGATTTCAGTAGGGGAGTCTGGATTTTTATGATGGAACAAAAGTCTCAAGCTGCAAAATTATTAAGTGGATTCATCTTAATGGTTGAGAATCAGTTTGAGACAACAGTAAAAAAGGTGAGAACAAACAATGGGAGAGAATTTCTTGGGAATGAACTTCACAACTTATTTCAAGGAAAAGGTGTGGTGCATGAGACTAGTTGTGTATATGCACCACAGCAAAATGGTGTGGTTGAGAGAAAGCACAGGCAATTGCTTGAAATTGGGAGGGCTTTGATCTATCAAGCACAATTGCCTCTGAAATTTTGGCCATACTCTATCTTGACAGCAGCATTTATTATAAACAGGCTCCCTAGTGCATTTCTCCAATGGAAAACACCTTTTGAGAGAATCTATAAGAAGCAAACTGATTACTCAAAGTTAAAGCCTTTTGGATGCTTGGCTTTTGCTGCAAGAGTACAACCTTTCAAATCCAAATATGAGGCTAGAGGCAGCAAGTGTGTGTTTCTTGGATATGGACCAGGAAATAAAGGATTTCAGTTGTACAACATGGATAATGGAGAATGCTTCATTTCCAGAGATGTCACTTTCTTTGATGATGTGTTTCCATATATAAAACCAGATGAGCATCAATGTGTACTACCACAAGATGTGAGGGATGATATTTCATAAGCAGAAGAGGTTATTGAGCATAAAGAACCACAAGCTGAGGTTCCAAAAGAAATAAGAAGAGGTACTAGACAAAGAGGGGCACCTAAATGGCATCTTGACTATATCTGTGGTGGCTCTTCAACTATGGAAGAAATGAATAAAGAAAATTTAGTACCTTATCACTATCACAGCCCTTCACATAAGGAATTTTCTAGCAAATATCTCACTTGAGAAGGAGCCCAGTCATTACAGACATGCTGTTTTGCACCCATCCTGGGTTGAGGCAATGCAAAGAGAGATAGATGCTTTGGAGAGCAATCATACCTGGGAACTAGCTGAGTTGTCACATGGTAAAAAGGCCATAGGAAGCAAATGGGTTAATAAGATCAAGAGGAAGGCTGCTGGTTCAGTTGAGAGATTCAAAGCAAGACTTGTTGCCAAGGGTCACAATCAAATTGAAGGTGTTAACTACTTTGATGTTTTCTCACCTGTGGCAAGATTAGTGACAGTAAGGTTCTTGATTGCTACAGCCATAAATAAGGGGTGGCCAATTCACCAGTTAGATGTGAATAATGCCTTTCTACATGGCACACTTTTTGAGGAAGTTTTTATGGTTCCACCTCTGGGATATGACAAGGCCAAACCAGGGCAAGTGTGTAAGCTAGTGAAGAGTCTCTATGGGCTCAAACAGGCTTCAAGAAGTGGAATCAAGAACTATGCAGAAAACTATCTCAATTTGGCCTACTGCAGTCATCTTATGACCACTGTCTTTTTACTCTAACAAAGGACTCTGATTTTTTGGCCCTCTTGCTCTATGTTGATGATGTTTTAGTAACTGGATCATCACTCTCTCTAATACAAGGCTTAAAGCAGTTCCTAAATGAACAATTTACCATAAAAAATCTTGGAGTTGCAAAATTTTTCTTGGGGGTTGAGTTGACCTACACTCCTAAAGGTGTATCTTTGTGTCAAAGGAAGTACATACTAGACATTCTTGGGGATTTGAATATGTTGGAGTGTGCATCTTCTCCCACTTCTCTGCCTCTTGGAATCAAATTAGAAGCTCACAGCGGAACAGCCATGGATGAACCTGAATTGTTTAGAAGACTTATTGGGAGGCTGCTCTACCTTGGGCTTACAAGGCCAGATGTGACTTATGTTGTACAACAACACAGTCAATTTATTAACAGTCCTCATGATTCACATTGGCTAGCAGCCTTGCACATCTTGAGGTATTTGAAAGGCAAGCCATCACTGGGTTTATTTTATCCTTTTCAGTCCTCATCTTTCACTCTAGTGACCTATTGTGATGCTGATTGGGCCACTTGCAAGGATACTAGACGATCCATCACAGGTTTTTGCATCTTTCTTGGTGATGCCCTTGTCTCTTGAAAGAGTAAAAAGCAACACACTGTGTCAAAATCCTCGGCTGAGGTTGAGTATAGGGCAATGGGGTCCACTGTCTCAGAATTAATGTGGCTGCATTACTTGGCTCAAGAGTTTCACATTTCTCTTGTCTTTCCTATACCTCTTTGGTGTGACAATCAAGCTGCAATGCACATTACAGCAAATCCCGTCTTCCATGAGCGCACAAAGCATCTTGAGATTGATTGCCATATTGTGAGAGATAAATACAAGCAGGGCTTCATTCTTCCTATGTTTGTTGCTTCCATGCACCAATTGGCTGATCTCTTTACCAAGATTGTAGTAGGCCATCGCTTTTCAGATCTTGTGCCCAAGTTGGGCATGATTGAGGTCGACCACGGCCCAACTTGAGGGGCGGGTGTTGAGAATGTGCAGCTGCAGTTTGAATTCCATTACATTTGCATGAAGATGCTGCATGATTTCAGCGTTTTTCTTTTCTTTCAGCTTTTGTTCTAAACGGCGTCGTATCACTTACTGCTAACGACGCCGTTTTTGCTTTTTTTTTTTATTTTTTCTCTTCTTTACTGAGAACGATGTCGTTTGGCATTTCAACGACGTCGTTTTGTTCTTCTTCCTGCATGTGGGATTTCCTTTATATGTAGCAGTCCGTACGTACTCTAGTTTTTGAGTGAAAATTATGAACTGAGAAAATTCCAAAATTGTGCTGTGAGTTTTTACGATTTTGCATAGATGATATCAATAAAACGTTCTAGATAAATGAAAGTTCATACTCCACCTGAGCAATGTATGATTCCTTTGTTTATT
The DNA here is from genome assembly GCA_902706635.1 of Striga hermonthica. Taxonomy (NCBI): domain Eukaryota; kingdom Viridiplantae; phylum Streptophyta; class Magnoliopsida; order Lamiales; family Orobanchaceae; genus Striga; species Striga hermonthica. Next base: position 114,154 of record CACSLK010015970.1, read on the forward strand.
TGGCATCAAAATACCGATTAGATCTGGTACAATCAGTCCAAAGATGTCTCTAAACTTCGAGTGAATCTTTTCTATTTTGTATATATTAATTGTAGACCCAACATACACCATAAATGCAAGAATTAACGAAAAATTATATAACGTTACAAGGGTGTGAAATAATTATATAATTGTATATGAATATTTTGCATTTAAAAAAAAAATCCCTTATTCAAATTTATATTCTTATATTAACTTTATAAAAGTATATCACTCTATTTTATATAATTCATCATTACAGAAACTTGCATCAAACGTGATATTTTATAGTTAAGAAAAAAGAACCATATTCAAAATTGACGTATTTTATATTTTATATTTAATTTGTCTTATAATTTTCAATAAATTATACTTTTATATCTTTGACGATTCGTTCTTTTACGAATCATTGTAATTATAGTTTTACTATTGTCAATATATCAAACATGAAAGATATCTTAAGCACTCAATATTCATCTGTTTAGCAATATGTCTTCGCATTTTTTTTTTTACATGTTATTCATTGTTCTATTATAAAGTAGTTCTTATCATTACATTTTGGTTTATAAGTTTTTGTTTTTTTTTTTGTTTTTTCTTTTTTGTCGAAACGATAGATAATAATATAAATTAAAATGCACAAATGTGCGAATACACAGCAGCCAACGGCTGCATACACATCAGCCAACAGTTGAAAAAGTGGAAGGACATGTTAGAAGACCGCCTAGAATCCCGACTAGCAACGCTAGAATAAAAACACTTGCAACTAACCAACTACAGGACTACAAAAAACAAACTAAAACTAAAACAACTAAAAAGGCCCCAACAGGGTAATACCCGAGTGTTAGATCCCAACAGGATAATAATGTGACACTTGGGCTCACAAAGGCCAACGGCACAGACCAAAAACACAAAAACGGTACTAAAACATAAAAATAGACCAACTAAGACTATAAACAAAAACAAGAAAGAGGACACAACCTCTCCCACCAGAAACGGCTAGGTATACGGCAGACAAAACGTACTCTACCGATAGCTCCAAAGCACGGAAAGAACCGCCTGCCACTGTAGAAGGCCTAGCAAGACGGCAACCCGCACCCCAGCCCGAAACAACTGAAACACGACTAAGCAGCCGAGCACTAACCGGAAACAGCAACCTGACCCCGGCAGAACTACGACCACCAACTGTGGACTCCCATAACCAATTCGCCATGAAGGAACCGAGAGGTCCCACCGATCACGGACAAAATAGAAAACCGAGACAAAAGCTGCAAAATCGTGGGCATACCTCCAATTGACATAGCCGAGTGTCAAAACAAGAGAAGGCCACAACCAATCGCTACTTCGCCAGCGAAAAGGCTCAGTCCCGGCCAGCGACGAGAAGGCGAACAGAGGAGAATCAGCGTCCCAGCGGCCCAGCCGACCTGATTGCAACTATTCCACACCCCAACCATCACCGACCGAACCTGTACTCCAGTGACCAATAAAGGAAGAGAACTTGCGCCGTTGGCCAAAACACGAAGAACGAAGTGGATCGACAATTGATAAGAGAGATGCACCGCCATGGACGAGCGACCGGAGGCAGTCCACCGATGGACCCAGGCGTCCGATAAGGGAGATTCTACCGACGTAATTTATGGATGAAGATCGACTAGGGTTAGGGAGACGAAAGGGAGAAAAAAGTCACGTTCACAATTCTTCGGCTAGGGTTTATTAGTTTTTGTTACATTTTCAAAATTGAATTATTCGATAACAATTTTATTGAAAATAGTTATTAAACTTTTTTTTTTCTTATGAATGAAACTTTTTAACCAAACTATGTAGTACATAATTTATAGATTCATAGTACAATTAAATACAATTTTATCTAAATATTATTATTTTTTCTAATCAATTTATTACTCTATTCACATATTTTAATTCTAGTACGAATAAAATAAAATGCTTTTTATATTTTGATAATTTCGATTATGTTAATACATTCATGTGCAAAATACAATCTTTAATTGTTTCCTTTCATGTTATCTTTATTATTATTTTTTCTCATCTGTCCTACTCAATACTCTATTTTTCAAAAAAGGCATTTGATTAGTTTATATGCCACGTTATTTGGTTCATGTAAATTTTATATAATTATGTTCTATCAACTTTGTTTATTAAGACATTTTATTTTGTAATTTCCAGTATGAAAATAATATATACTTAGAACTGTAATAAGTTACTATTACAATACTTTATATTTAATATTGTATCCTATACTATTTAATACAAGTGTAACGCCCGACCGGCAGAGAACCACCCCTGTCTTGCTCTCCTCGCCGGCAGAACGCCGAAACCTGCACGGAACTCTCACACTAGAGGGATTTTTCGGTGAAGAGCCTTCAACGCTCAAGTCACTCTTGAGAAGATAAAGATTTATGTGATAGTGTATAAGAAGTATGAGAGATTGTAAGATTGTGAGAAACCTCAGCTTTCCCGTCGTACACTCCACTGCCTCCACTATCTCAGGAATGTGTCAGAAACCGTTACTAGCATAGACCAATCAACGTTCGCCATATGTCCTTCGCGCACTTGTTGGAGATTCCCTTGAAGCCTTTGACGTTCGACCAGATCTGGACAGACCATTGAGCTGCCCTTATGGTAAATGATGGTCGATCTAACGAGCATTCGTATTTCGACCGTCTGGTGCTTCGACCAGGATTCTGTAAGGCGGATACTTGTCGGGTGCTCCCAAGTTCCCATAGCTTTGACTTATGACCTTTATCGACCAACGCATACTTTGTTCGACCAGACCTCCAAGTTCAATTTATTCCTCTCTCATCCACCGGACCAGTTTATGGTATAATATCCTATAACATCTAGTCCCCTCACTCTGGTCTAGTCTGAATGACTCGATCTAAGAGTATGTCTTTTTTTGTATTTTTTAGCATCGTTCTATCCTTTTTGACTGACTGGTGCGTTTTGACATTTTCTCGACCATCTTTTGTTGCAACCGCCATTTTGCATTTTGAAATTCAAATCTCACCACATGTCCGATTTGTCAGACGTGTCCCTTCATATGTCAGGCCCTATCATTGCCCCGTAAATCGTGACTCTTCGTATCTTACACTCATTTAAATACTCCTCTTATGGCAACTGTCTGATTTGCACCATTTAATCCAACGGCCCTTATCGCGACGCATGTTCCTCTACCTTGAAATCGTGGCCCTTCATCACATTTCCATGTAACAGTTGCTGCTTCACCTCTTTTGTATTCTCACCCCTATAAATACCCTAGTTGCGACACTTAACAAATTTTGTACTATATTGCAATACCGAGCTTCTTGCGATTTTCGAGCTTCCTGCAACTTCAAATTCTCCATCTTTTCCACAGGCTCTCCAATATTCACGATGAGTAAGTTCTCTTAACCATTTACTTTGCGCAATCTTCTTGAATTTTGTGAAGTTTGTTTTTTTAATTTCGATTTTCCCATCTTCGCGACCTTAATTTTGCCTTGCCCGTTGTGCAGTCCTTCACTCCTCTCTTTTTTCCACTTGCGAAAATCCACTGAAGATTTTTTTCATCTTTTTTTTTTCTCCTGTTCTCCATTTGACCCTCTTTTTCCTTTTAATTCTTTTGTAGATTCTGCGACTTCAAGCGAAAACGAACAACACAGCGGCAAGGACATGTCTTCTCCTTCCTCTTCCTTAACCCATAGCTTTTTTAGGAAATCTGTCGACAAGATTCTTCAAGTTGAGCCCTTGAATGTTGTTCAATCTATTGTCATCCCTGCTAGTCCTTCAACAGACGTTGTTTCTCCTTCCTCATATTTGGTCGATAATTCTGAGGGAGATGTTACTAGCCATCCTCCTCCTCCGCCCCCAAGCGTCCTCGTTGACCAGTTGGTCACAATGACGAGGATGAAGTTGAAACTGAAGAAACGCATTTCGTCCCTTCTTCTTCTCAAGCCCTCTTGCTCCTCCACTTAGTTCGACCATCTATCTCTCATTTCTCAAGCAAAAAGACTGCCCCTTCTGCTAGTCATTCCAAAAAATCTGCTCGAATCTTATCAACTGCTCGACCTCGAAGAGGTTGGTCGCCCCTATGGCGTTTATAGGCCTAATGATGATGACACATATGATTGCCCTCCTGATGGGTGTTATACCTTTTTTAAAACTCAGTTCGACCTTGCTTTCTCTTTTTCTATCTGCCAGCCTTTGCTCAAACTATGCAGCCAGTATGGCTTAGACCTTAACCAACTACCCCCAATGCTTTTAGGATCCTGACCACCTTCATAATTCTTTCTTTCATTCGCCTAGGTCGAGTTGACCTAGGCTTCTTTCACTACTATTACATAGCCT
>CACSLK010015970.1:119652-134960 GCA_902706635.1 Striga hermonthica
AGAAGGGTGAAGAGAAGAGGAGAAGAGAGGAAGAGAAGAAGAAGGAGGAAGAACAATGGAGGGAGGAGTCAATTTTTGGAGTTAGGGTTCCTCCCCCATCGAGCACCCCCCGCTTCTCTCGTCTACTATGAAAAAGATGAAGAAAAACTGAGTTTGGGGGTCTTGGGTTCGATCTATTAAGCTTCCTCTTCGAAAATCTGCAGAAATCGCGTCTGTTACAAAACAGACCTTAGCGCCGCTAAGGGGTTAGCGGCGCTAAGCCTTCTTAGCTGGTTTCCTCTTTCCCGCTTAGCTGCCAAAAACCCACTAACCACACAGGCCTTAGCGGCGCTAATGTCCCCGACAGCTTTGCATGACTTCACGGTTTGGGCTCGTTCGGGCTCGTCTGGGATCGGAATTAAATTCCGCTTTTTCCTATGCGTCGCTAATGAGCCCCTCTTTCTAATGGTGTCAGCTTCCCCAAAAGATTCTAGATAACCTGTTCTCCCGAGGTCTCCAAACTACACACCAAAAATGAAAAGAGAACAGAAAAAGACCGGAGAACAAACGGAAAACACCGCAACACTCAAATGAACGCAAAACACATAATAAATGACAAAAAGATCCTAAAACCACCTAAACGACTCAATACGGGGGAAAAAGAACGGCAAAAAGACAACGAAAAACACAACAAAAATGGGACAAACAACTCCCCCACACTAAAACCTTTGTTCGTCCCGAACAAAAAGAAAAGAAAACAAGACACGAGCATTGATACAGTTTAAAATAAGAAGAGTCTCAAAATGCCCAATTCAATTGAGTCGAATTCCAACGAATGTACGACCATATGCCTCAAATATCAACTTTACCTTGAAATGACAAACTCTCAAAACATAGATCATCATATATGCCTCACTCATTTTCTTACATGAATATATGATAGGTACGCTCAAAATTGGTCAATATTCAAGTTTCAACATATGCTTGCCAAGTGTTTAAATTACTCAAAAACAATCAAAGCTAAAAATTTGCGAATCAAGAGGACTTCACGGGTTGTAATGTAGGCTTGGGTAAAGGTAAGAATATATATAGACAAGAAGCTCAGATAAACGATAAAAGTTCTCGAGATATAGACTACTCGAATGTCTGCTACTTATCAGAAATCAACCATATAGCACATTTACCATCCACCAAACAACTCCACAAACAACACCTCACTGCTCTAATCGAATTACAACATCACTTGACCCAATTTTTTTTTAATTTTTTTTTATATATCTTTTTTATTCAGAGAGTAACTTTTTCCGAACAAGATCGAATCAAAAGGACAACATTCTGTAGGTGTGAACATTGGAGGTCATCCAAGTGTCCTACAGTAGTTTCCAAATGCTCATTACCTGTCAACACGATCGACTAGTAAGAGGAGCAGAATCCAATCGATTCGTCTTGCGAGCTCTCATATTTTTTTTTTCTTTTTTTAGGTCAAGCAATAGAAATCCAATTCCATTCACCTCATTCAACAACAACACCATTTTCACCAATCATCACCAAATCAGTCAACAAAATACGTTCGTGTACGGTTGACAAGAAAAAGGCTCATAGCTCAAACGGGCTACTAGGGAAAATAACGTCTAGGATCAAAGAACAAGGCTAAAAAGAGCTAATCAAACAAAATTCCTCAATCATATTCGCAATTTCAAACTTAATCGATTCCTTTCAAACAAACTCAAGTCAAGTTCTAATCATTCAAGAATATGACCAATATCTCACAAGAAAAGAATAAGGCTCAAAACCTCACAAGGTAAATAAATGTCACTCAAAGCAATCAAGCAAATACCGAGGCAATGACCAACACGCTCGTTATCACAACTTCCCAATTTTATCAAACATTCATCAACAATTCATATAATCCACCAATACCATGCTCAACAACACAAAAACCTAAAGCTAGACTGGTCCACCACATAAACATGCAAAATCCAAATAAACTCCCCCACACTTAGAATGAGGCAATGACCTCATTGCTTCAACACAAACCGGAAGTCTCATAATAGGACCAAACATTTTCATATAATGAACCAAACTAGCAGCTAACACAAGACACAAACTCAAAAGAAAAGACAAAAGAAAGAAACAACTCAAAAAGGGAAAATAAGAAAAGGGTGTGCAAACTGAAGTGCCTCGAGGAGAAATAGCATGCATGTGTAAGTAGCTCGACTATGATCAGCCTCGCGAACTCATCCCTGCCACTAAGAAAATCACGAAACTCCAAACTCCCATTATTCCAAGATAAAACTAAAAAGCGAAAAGAAAAATATCTAATAAAGCATTAAATCACTTGGGTTGCCTCCCAAGAAGCGCTTGTTTAACGTCATTAGCTTGACGAAACCTGAGGGAAACTCAGCCGGGATCTAGGAAGAAGTGACGGTCATGCCACGCCTTCGTATTTTCGAGAAGTGGTAGCCCAGGCAGTGTGGCTAGAAGGCGGGCATAGTGGATCCGGGTGGTCATGTTCTGGATAAAGAGGTCTCGGGTACGAGCAATCCCCAACTCTAGACGTAGAGCTTTTCCCACCCGAGCTCTATCGCTAACCTCCGAAAATATAAGCTCATCTGTGGAGCAAGTCGAACTGAATGCTCCCCACTTCGTATCACAGTGTAAAGGCCCCGAAGACGGATGCTCCAACTCGGAAGTGGGAGGAGGGACTTGAGAATCAAGCCCGTGGATCTCCTCCTCTGAAATATCATCAAGCTTATCATCATCTTCTTCGGCCTCACATATTTGTTTCATCGTGCGGGCTTGAGTATCAAGCATGAGGTGGGGGTAGTCGACTTTTGCCTCGACTGAGCTGGTATGTGCTGCAAGAATCTCCATTTGTGTGCTCAGTCGAGCACACCCGAGCTCAATCTCTACATCTCGAGTGGACTGGGCAGATATGCGAGCAAGGATGAGGTCGAGCTTCTCATCGAACGACAAAGTAGCCTCCCGAGGCTCGTTTCTATGTGTAAGTTCGCCTTGAGCGGTGGGCTCGGGAGTGACATTGGTAACTCGGTCCTCTAAGGCTTGCACGCGATCCACTAGGTTCTCGATCCTGGACTCAAGATTGCTCTTACGGGCTGCTTGGGATGCCAAAAGAGTGAGGACCTGGTCGAGCTTGGCTTTATATTCTGAGGAATCCTCGAGGGACTCACATGACTGCTCAACAGGCCTGGACTCCCACTGCTGCTCGTAAGGATACGACCAAATCTGGCCATTATCCCAAGAATCATAGAATGGAGGTGGCTGGTTCAATTGGGCACACCGGGTTGTTGTCTCTTCTTCCTGAGCTAACCGGGATATTGCGAAATCATAGATACAGTCGAGCTTCTCGTTGAACGCATGAGACTCATAATATTGCTCGACCGGGAGGGGGTCCCAGTACTGCTCGAAAGAATAGGGATAAGACTGGACGTTGTACCCGGTGTGGTAGCTCGGCTCGTTAAACCAAGAGGGGTAGTGCAAGGGGGAGTACACGTGATTAAAGTTCATTGAACCAGCACACCAAAACAGAAAAAACCATGCGAAGCCACGAAAAAGAGAAAAACAAAGAAGACGAAAAGAAAAACAAATATGCACAAAAAAAAAAGAACAAAAATAAGAAAAACACAAAATAAAGAGAAACACGGAAAATAAAATCAATACCAAAACCAAATAGCCTACTTGCCTTCCCCGGCAACGGCGCCAAATTTGTTGTGTACAAATTAATCTTTTTACCGAGTACCGAATCAAAAGATTCGTTCCCCGGGTCAATCTCACGAGGAAGGCGGTTCGGAATTTAGAAATGGTATCGATCACACACAAAAGAAAATAAAATCCTAAACACTCTAATCAGATAAGGGGGATGAATAATTATCAACTAAGAAATAAATAACAATACAAAAATTTAAAACTACCTAAGAGTATGGATGACACGAAGATGGAGAAGCTAGAGAATCGGGGATAATTAATTCAAGTTTTAGCAAAGTCGGGCATTCAATTGTTCAGTTCAAGATTGACACTTTTGCTTATACATCTAGAGGTTCGCTCCCAATAACTTTTCGTAACAAGGGATTGAACATAAACGTACAAGCTCGAGCATACAATACGGGCCAACTATCCCAATCCCAATAACTTTTCGTAACAAGGGACGGGTCATCGACTCGCACGTATTTCAACCGAAAACCTATAGACTATTCAATTACGAAATCATCTACCTCATGTGAGTCTATTTCTACGACTTCTCCCCTTTCGGTTCTGAAAGTCGCTAATTTTACTAGAAGAGTATTAATCGACTAATCACATAGAATCAACAAAACCCTAACTCGACTAATAAATATTCAATTATTTCTAATTGCAAGATCGAAGTGCCACTCTTCGATTATATCAACAAATCAAGCATGAATTCATTAATTCCTAATCAATTCAGCCCACACAAGCATGAACAAATCAAAGCCCGACAAATGCATGTTAAACAAGAACAATCATCCCCTATCCCTAGCAATCAGATTCAGCTACGTAAAATCGATTCAACACAATCAATCATTCTCTCCAAATCAACCATTTTCAGGAATTGAATAAAAAGAGAAACTTACAATTAATCCAAAGTTCAAGTGTTGAATTCCAAATACAAGCTTAATCCCTAATTATTAACAAGAAGAAAATAATGGAAAAGAAGGGTGAAGAGAAGAGGAGAAGAGAGGAAGAGAAGAAGAAGGAGGAAGAACAATGGAGGGAGGAGTCAATTTTTGGAGTTAGGGTTCCTCCCCCATCGAGCACCCCCCTCTTCTCTCGTCTACTATGAAAAAGATGAAGAAAAACTGAGTTTGGGGGTCTTGGGTTCGATCTATTAAGCTTCCCCTTCGAAAATCCGCAGAAATCGTGTCTGTTACAAAACAGACCTTAGCGCCACTAAGGGGTTAGCGGCGCTAAGCCTTCTTAGCTGGTTTCCTTTGTCCCACTTAGCTGCCAAAACCCCGCTAACCACACAGGCCTTAGCGGCGCTAAGGTCCCCGGCAGCTTTGCATGACTTCACGGTTTGGGCTTGTTTGGGCTCGTCTGGGATCGGAATTCAATTCCGCTTTTTCCTATGCGTCGCTAATGAGCCCCTCTTTCTAATGGTGTCAGCTTCCCCAAAAGATTCTCGATAACCTGTTCTCCCGAGGTCTCCAAACTACACACCAAAAAGAAAAGAGAACAGAAAACGACCGGAAAACAAACGGAAAACACTGCAACACTCAAATGAATGCAAAACACATAATAAATGACAAAAAGATCCTAAAACCACCTAAAAGACTCAATACGGGGGAAAAAGAACGGCAAAAAGACAACGAAAAACACAACAAAAATAGGACAAACACTACTCCTTGGCTCAAGGATCTTCCCTTTAAGGTCGATACCCCTGCTTGAAACCCCATATACGACCGTCATATCGCCCTATGGAATTTCAATCCCGTCACTTCTGCTCTATTTCTTAAAAATAACCACCTTCTCTATCACTGCGGTATACTTAACCACAAACCTTATCCTGCTCCTCTTCCAGAGACCATAATTAACCTATGTATCGACCAAACCCTTGTTGACTTTCATATGCAAGCTCGAGGTACTCGACCAAGAAATCTATTTGTGTAGACTTTCTAACACTTATTCTCGTATTGTCCTAACTTTCCTGTGTTCTATTTGTGTAGAGGGATTTTTGCATAAGCCCGACTTGAATAAGTCTTCTGAGAAGAGGTCGACTGCTAAAGAGTCTTTGACCTCGTTTGAGAAGGCCAAGATCGAGTCTTCGACCAAGGATACCCATTCCAGGCCTGAGAAGTTTAGGGTCCTTCCTACTCCTAGAAAATAGAAGACCCCTTTTTCTCCTCCAAAGATAACCAACCAACACCCCGACCAATCGACCAAGGAGGCTGAGGTGTTGGAAAAACAGCTTCGTTTTGTGGTGATCGTTCATTCATCTTCCAGTTAAACGGTCGAGCATTCTAACTCCTCGAACAAACAGCCTCATCTCGAGGCAAGGTCGTCTGATATACAGCTCTCCCAATCCTCTCCTCAAACCTCCTTAGTATCTTCTGGTCCTAAGGAGGTGGTGTCGCGGCTTATGGACTTCCTGCCGGTGAATATCCGAAGGGTGAATATCTCATGCGTGACTTAACCTAGGTATATATCGTGATAGTTAGCGCTTTTCTTGTCTTCTTTCCCATATTTATATCTAACGATACCCTTACTTATACTTTACACATTGCTTATTTTTCAGACCCTCGTCTTTGTTGTTCCTTTTCTAGATGGGACCTTGGCTAGCTCTGGACGACCTCTCCCCGTGATCGAGGATGAGAATCAGAGTCTGGGGGAGGAAGTTTAGCGACTTAAGGCCGAGAATGAGTAGTTGCTCAAGCTGCGCCATGAGCTATCAGGCCAGATTAAGAAGAACGAGCAGCTGCATAAGGAGAAGCTGAAGGCTCGGGACTAGCTGCTCGAACAAGAGAGGGCCGAACAAAAGAAGGAGGTCGAGACACCCGCTATTTCCGCGATAGAGTAGTCCCGCAAGGCTATGTGGAAGTCACAACTTGGTCAGATTTTCTTGAACGCAAATCAGGAACAGCTGATCAAGGACTACCTCTGCTCGACAGCCTTTCTCAAAGTGGCATTGGTTATGGGCCTCGAATTCTACACCTATAGCCTAGAGGAGGTCGAGCGACAGCTGAAGGCCCAGGGCTTTGCTGGTGAGATCGACCAGGACAAGGTGTGGGATGCCATCCTCGCGGTACCTTCCAATTTTACGGGTGATCCTAACCTCCCCGTGGATCATCCTTGGTGGTTGGAGTCACTGATGCAGGCTCTGGCAGGTGACAAGGTCTTGAAGAACGCCTTCGACCTGCCCAAACCGGGTGAGGCGCCTTTACTTCGCCTTTCAGTCACCGTCCCACCTCAACCCCTGACTTCCGGCGCTCCCTCATCCAACAGCGTTCCGTCTGTTGTTGCGCCCTCGACCACTGTTGCTCATGCTTCCTCAACTGCTGCTGCAGCTGCTTCCTCAACTGCTGCTACTTCCTCTACTGCTGCTACTTCCTCGACCACTGTCTCGCCTTCAAAGTAGATTGATATTATAGGCGGCTCTTTTGTAACTTCACAGTGTACTTATGACTTTTTTAATATTGAATGAAAGTTTGGTTTCCCTTCTTCATGGTATTTGCTTTACTTTGCACTTTTTGTTGTGTTCATGTGCGTCTTTACTTTTACCTTTACATTAAACCATGAGCCTTGAAACAATAGTTGAAGTTGTTTCTGCATCTGCTTACTTCAAACCTTATCCTCCTCAAGAATGTTTGGTCGATCCTTACTCCATGGATCCACATTCCATTCTAATTTTCGTCAACTGTTTACCATTAAGGTAAAAAAATATAAGTAAAGTAGATTTGAATGAAATAAGACCATAAACCTGTTCGATCTGCTCTCGATGAACTTTGTCGCCTTTGCTGTGCGATCCTAGACGTAAATATGGTGAAATCTAAACCCAGTAGGGATCTTTGACCTGCCCCTAGGATTTTTAGCAACTTCCGTATGTCTTCAACAAGTATACTCAACTAAGGGATGTTCGAAACAAAGTAGTCATCCAGCTTGGAGGCATGGAGATTTCGACCACTTGTCCACCCCAAGGAATGTTCTAAACAAGTGACCACTCGCCCACCCTTATTGCTGGATGTTCTAAAAATGAGGGACTTTTGTCTTGACACTTGCCCAATCCAAGGAATGTTTGAAACAAAGTGGTCGTCTAGCCTGGAGGCGTGGAGTTTTTCGATCACTTGCCCAACACAAGGAATGTTCTAAACAAGCAACTACTCGCCTACCCCTATCGCGGGATGTTCTAAAAATGAGGTACTTTTGTCTTGACACTTGTCCAACCCAAGAAATGTTCGAAACAAAGCAGTTGTCCAGCCCCAAAGACGTGGATTATTTCGACCACTTGCCCATCCCAAGGAATGTTCCAAACAAGCAACCGCTCGCCCACCCCTATCGCGGGATGTTCGAAAAATGAGGGACTTTTGTCTTGGCACTTGCCCACCCCAAGGAATGCTCGAAACAAAGCAGTCGTCCAGCCCGGAGGCGTGGAATTTTTCGACCACTTGCCCACCCCAAGGAATGTTCTAAACAAGCGACCACTCGCCCACCCCTATCGCGGAATATTCCAAAAGCGAGGGAATTTTGTCTTGACACTTGCCCACCCCAAAGAATGTTCGAAACAAAGCGGTTGTCCAGCCCGAAGGCGTGGACTTTTTCGACCACTTGCCCACCCAAAGGAATGTTCTAAACAAGCGACCACTCGCCCAACCCTATCGTGGGATGTTCTAAAAACGAGTGACTTTTGTCTTGTCAATTGCCCACCAAAAGAAATGTTTGAAACAAAGTTGTCGTCTAGCCCGAAGGCGTGAACTTTTTCGACCACTTGCCCACCCCAAGGAATGTTCTAAACAAGCGACCACTCGCCCACCCCTATCGCGGGATGTTCAAAAAACGAGGGACTTTTGTCTTGACACTTGTCAACCCCAAGGAATGTTCGAAACAAAGCGGTCGTGCAGCCCGGAGGCGTGGAACTTTTCGACCACTTGCCTACCCCAAGGAATGTTCTAAACAAGCGACCACTCGCCCACCCCTATCGCGGGATGTTCCAAAAACGAGGGACTTTTTTATTCACTCGAGCGACCTTCCACTGAGGTCGTGCCAACAAACCAACATTCCAAGCAAGAATGTAAAACATCCAATAAAACATAGTAGTGAGAAATTTCATCAGTATCATTAATATCGAGGAGAAAATGTGGGTTACATTGCCTTTAATCTTTTAGTAAAAATAGAATCAAATTCAAACATAATACTTCTTTAAATTGGCAACATTTCATGACATGGCCAAAGATCTCCCATCTGCATCGTTCAAGGAATAAGCCCCTCCAGCATGCACCTTCTCGACCAGGTATGACCCCTTCGAATTTGGCTTCAGCTTGCCCACATGCTTCAACACATCGATCCTCTTCCAAAACCAGATCGCGCACCTGGAATCTGCAGACTTTCATCTTCATATCATGTGCTGCTTGCATTTTTTGTTTGCACGCCTCGAATCTGGTCGAGGCCTACTCTCTAAGTTCCTCGATTGTGTCCAGGGCCGCCATCGTTAGCTCTTCATTCTGCCCCTGCTCATAAGTATTTGATCTTTGGGATTACAGCTCCACTTCAACCGACAAAAGTGCTTCCATCCCATATACCAAACTGAATGGCGTTTCTCCAGTTGTCGACCTCGGGGTGGTCCGATACTACCGAAGTATTGATGTTAATTCATCCACCCAAGCTCTCGATGCCTTCTCCAATCTCATTTTTAGCCCATTTAAGATAACTCTATTGGTCTCCTCGACTTGCCTTTAGCTTGTAGGTGAGCCACTGAGGCAAAGTGTTGTTCGATCTTCATATCGTCACACCATGCCCGAATCCGCTTGCCATTGAATTGTGTTCTATTGTCGGATATCAAGACCTTCGGGACTCCAAACTTGCAACAAATGTTGTTATATAAAAATTGTATCAGTTTCTCCTCTGTGATATTGGCCAATTGTTCGGCCTCCACCCACTTCGTAAAATAATCGACCGCCACAATCAAAAACTTTTGCTGCCCTGTTCCCTGCGGCATTGGCCCCACCAGGTCGATGCCCCACTGCGCGAAAGGAATTGGGGCACTCATCGTCGTCATCATTTCTGCCGGTTGATGGATAATTGGGCCATGCTTTTGGCCATGTAAGAATTTCCGCGCCATCTCCTTAGCACAAGCTTTCACCATTGGCGAAAAATATCCAGCCCTCAATATCTTGGCAACCAGCGCTCCTGCTTTACTGTGGTCGCTACAACAAACTTCATGTACCTTTTTGAGCACGTACTGAACTTCTTCTCTAGTCACACACCGCAAATGTGGTCCAGCATACGATCGTTTATAAAGGAATTCCACGTGCTCGAAGAACCTCCTTAACACCTTCACTACACCTCCTCGCAACTCCCTAAAAATCAAGGATCTCCAATCTTCTACCTCCTCGATCTCTCCTACCTCTGCTTCGACCAAACTTTTCTCCATGTGGAGTAAAGTCACGCTTCCGCTCTTGCAGTCTACCAAATTTTGAGCAATTTTAGACAGTAAATCCGCTCGACCATTTTTCCCTCGGGGTATTTGTATCAGCTTAAAAGATCCAAACTCCGCTTGCAGCTTCTTCATCACATCCACATATTGATGCAACCTATCCTCCTTTACCTCAAAACCTTCTTTAAATTGCCCCACCACCAGTTGAGAATCCGAGTGCACTTGTATCTTTGGAGCACCTCTAGCTAGTGCTAGTTGCATCCCCCTAATTACTGCTTCATACTCAGCCTCATTGTTCGACACCCGCAATCTAATCTTGGCGGAGAACTCCAAATAATCTTCTTTTGGGCAAAGCACGAACAATGCCCAGCCCTGCATCATTCCTTGATACAGATCCATCCACAAACAATTGCCATACCCCTTCAGATTCCTCCTCTAATTTCATGCCTTCTTGTATGAAGTCAGTCAGTACTTGTGCCTTAATTGCCCACCTCGGCTCATACGTAATTGACTACTCACTGAGCTCGACCATCCATTTCACCAGTCGACCCGAGACATAGAGTTGACCCAGTGTTTGTTCCAGAGGCATTTTCGTCTATACCTTTACCTTGTGATCCAGAAAATAAAAGGCCCCAACTTCCTGACTGTCAAATCTACTCCCTGCATCACTCGACTAAGATAGTATATCAGAAATTGGGACATCCCTTAACCAAACTCACTGCATTCTCTGCGATGGATATATAGAGCACCAAATCCTCCCCTTTCACCAGTTTAGCCAACAAAGGTAATTTAGCTAGCACCTTCTGCAACTCCTCGAAAGCCTTTTGAGCTTCGACCGTCCATTGGAATTTCGAACTATTCTTCAATGTTTTGAACAACGATCCACTTTTCTCAGCCACTTTGGAAATAAACCTGCTCAAGCCAGCTATTCGACCAGTTAATATCTGCACCTTATTCACATTCACCGGCGGCTTAATCTCTACCACTGCTCGAACTTTCTCAAGGTTCACCTCAATTCCTCGCTTCGTCACCATGTACCCTAAGAACTTTCTCGCTTTCACACCAAAAGAGCACTTGGTCGGATTGAGTTTCATGCATACCTCTTCAACATCTGAAATGACTTCCTCAAATCCCCTACGTCATCAGCCTCCTCCTTACTCTTTACAAGCATGCTATCGACATAGACCTCCATATCCTCCCAAGACGATCCTTAAAAATTTGATCAACTAGCCTCTAGTAGGTCGCCCCCGCATTCTTCAAACCAAATGGCATCACCACATAGCAATACATACCCTTACTTGTTATGAAACTCACTCTCTTTCTAGCTTCTCGAGATAAAAGAATTTGGTGGTATCCCTAGAAAGCATCCATTAAACTGAGCAGCTCACACCCCGCAGTAGAATCTACAAGTTGGTCGATCCTCGGCAACGAGTACAGATCCTTTGTGCATGTTTTGTTTAGATCATGAAAATCAATACACATCATCCATTTGTCCTCCGATTTCCACACCATCACTGTGTTGAACAACCACTCCCGAAAATTGAATCTCCTTGATATGACCTGCCTTCTGCAACTTTTCGACCTCCTGCTCAATCACCTTGTCAATCTCTACACCATGGTGTCTCCTCTTCTGCTTCACCAGACTTACACTAAGGTCGAGGATCAGCCTGTGATCGATCACCCTTGCATCAAATCGACATTAACTCCTCCGCGGTGTAAGAAAAAATATCCGCGAACTCCATTATCAGCTCGACCAACATCGTTCTAATCGGCTCCTCCAACTCCTTACCTAACCTGAATTTGCAATCATCACAACCTTGCACCATCTGGACTTCCTCGATTTCACCACCAGGCTGCATATTCGCCTTCCCTTTCCCCTTGTCTTGCTTATCCCTACCTCATTCGACCTCGAACTGCCTGGTCGATCGGCACATTCTCACTGACTTTCACCTGCCTCCTCACCAACTGATTATTATTACTCACGGTGGTTTGGTAGCAACTCCTCGAAGTGAGCTGGTCTCCTGCGATCTCGCCCACGTTTTCGCCCACCGAATATTTGATCGTCATGTGGTACGTTGACACGATCACCTATAATGCATTCAGACCCGTTCTTCCATAGATGATATTATACGATGATTCTGCTCCGACCACCATAAACCTCACCATCCTCACCTTTCTAGTATCGCCCGATCCTAACGCCATAGTCAAACTCACCTCCCCCATTGGCATCACCTCACCTCCATTAAACCCATATAAAGTCATTGCCACCGACTTCAACTCCAGATTCAAGTGCTTATTGATCTGCGTGAAACAATCATAAAATATCACATCGACCGAACTTCCCGTATCAATAAATACCCTCTTCACATCGAAACTGGCCACCTCCGGTGATTACCAGCACATCATTATGGGGTAACGAGATCTCTTCGGCATCATCCACTCAAAAACTGATCACCAGCATTCGAGGCAGTAATTCCAACCTCTCTCTTTCGCTTAATTGCTCGAGCATGCTCTTTCTCGCGTTGTTCGAGTCATCATCTGTTGTCCCTCTTGAGATCATGAATATTGTGACCCTCTTTGCGACATCTCTCCTCCCTGCTCTCTTCTGCCTTCATTACCACACCTCTTCTTATCTCCATCGCCCCATTAACCATCTTTCTCTCTCGAGCCTCATCTTCCCCATCTTCATTATTGTTACTTCTCCCCACCGAATCCTCTCTACACTTCTTCCTCTCTATCCCCTTTGCTCGATCACGAATAACAAACTCCTTCAATTGCCCCGCCCTAATAAGCCGCTTGATCTCGTCCTTCAAGTGTCGTCAGTTCTCTGTAGTATGCCCATAATGTGTGTGGAATCGACAATACGTGCCCAATCTGGGCTAGGTGTACCCCTCAAATCTCACCTTCGGCCAAGTGACTTCATTATGCCCTAGATTTTCCTCCATCGCTACCAACACTTCCCCCATTTTTGAACTTATCGGTGTGAAGTTGTTATATCTCTAGCCATGTGGTAGGATGGGTCTTCTTTGCCAATGATCCACTTGCCCCGAATGCAATGGGCTTCGCTTATCCCTTCTGGGCGATAACCTCCTGGGCAGACCCCTCTTGGGAGAGTTTCTCCTACGCGAATCCCTCTTGGGCGAGCTTGCCTTCCCCTTCTTTGACTCGGGTCTCGTCACCTACTCCAACTTGGCGAACCCCTCCTCTGTTTCCTCTAGGTTGTTGTACTTCTTACACCTCTTCAATACTTCGTCATATGTTCCAGTAGAGGTCTTTGCAAATGATGTTCGACAAGGCTCTGGTCGTAAACTCTTGATCAACCCTCCTTCTTTGACCTCGTCCACAACTATTGGGATTTCCAAACACATCTGGTTGTAGCGAACAACATACTTTCGCAAGGACTCCTTCTCTCCTTGTCGCATCGCCATCAACGTGAGATACGTCTTCTCCTAGGCCATTGCACTCGAGTACTGGTTGGTAAGTTGATCCTCGAAATCCTTAATTTCCCCGGGGAAAGTTGGTGAAACCAGTCAAGTACTCTCCCCACAAGGTCGATAGAAAAGCCCTGCAACTAATCGGATCTGAGTACCCGTGCAAAACAGACATGTACTCGAACGCCCTCACGTGCCTCGACGTGTCGATCGATCCATCATAAGTAAGATTTATCTCTTTGAAGCTTGTTGGCAATGGCAAAACCAAGATCTCCCTTGAAAATATATGTCCTCGAGCACGCCTATCTTGCCTCTTCTCTACCTATTGCAATTGGCGGAGTTGCTCTGCCATCTACTCTATCGCCTATCCCTTAGATCTCCCTCTCCACCATAGGTCGATACATCCTCCTCATGTGCTCCGACCACCGTGGTTGGTGCAGTTGTAGCCTAGGAAGTGTGGTTAGTGACCTGTTGCACCGCCTGCGCCGCCGCGTTGGCCATTATCCTCTACAATTCACCCAGGTCATGGTCACCATCGGTTGGCCACCATGTTGGTTTTTTGTTGCAGGCGGTGACACTAACTGCATCGCTGGTTCTTCCTAATGCGACCTGGTCAGATCTACCTGCAACGACAAGAACTGCCGTGCAGCTACACGAGCCTCTTGCTCTCTACTCGTGTCTTCTCCCACCACCGAAACCGCCGATAATACCCTTAAACCTTGCGGAGCAGGTGTCGGGGTTACCACCATTTGCAAGGGTATGGAGAAGCCCGTAGGAGGGACTGCTCTGAACAGCCTAGTTGTCGTCAACGCCTCATCGAACAACGACTGTAGATTCATACGATGAACTCCGACAACCATGGTTACACCTTCAACACAACTTTTCAAACAGAGTCCCACAGACGGCGCCAATAATACAAGTGTAACGCTCGACCGGCTGAGAACTACCTCTGTCTTGCTCTCAACGCTGGTAGAACGCCGAAACCTGCTCGGAACTCTCACACCGGAGGGATTTTCCGGTGAAGAGCCTCAAATGCCCAATTCAGTCTTGAGAAGATAAAGATTTATTTGATAGTGTATATGAAGTATGAGAGATTGTGAGATTGTCAGAAACCTCACCCCTATATATGGGGGTGAATTACCTGCCCTAGGAGCTTCCTGGAAAAGCTGAGCTAGCTACCCCAGCTGCTCGGTCGTACACTCCACTGCCTTCACTATCTCAGCGTTAGGAATGTGTCAGAAACCATTACTAGCATAGACCAATTAGCGTTTGCCACGTGCCCTCCGCGCACGTGTTGGAGATTCCCTTGAAGGCTCTAACGTTCGACCAGATGTGGACAGACCATAGGACAAACCATTGAGCTGCCCTTAGGGTAAAGGATGGTCGATCTAACGACCATTCGTATTTCGACCGTCTGGTGCTTCGACTAGGAGTTTGTAAGGCGAGTACTTGTCGGGTGCTCCCAAATTTCTGTAGCTTTGACTTCTGACCTTTATCAACCAACACATACTTTGTTCGACCGGACCTGCGAGTTCAATTTTTTCATCTCTCATGCTCCGGACCGGTTCATGGTATAATATCTCATATCACCATTTTATTTATTTTAAGTAATATTTAAGAATATATTTTAATACAATTTAATCTTATTGAAATAATTTGTATTACCTTTATTAATTTTTCCATTATTGATAAGTTAATATTTTGTTTAGCTATTTATATCTATTTTGTTTAGGTTTTATTTTTAAAGAGTTTTGTATTTGTTAAAATTCAATTTT
>CACSLK010015970.1:157764-169301 GCA_902706635.1 Striga hermonthica
GATGTTATACAGATAGAGCAGCAGCAGGATATGAAATGTATGAAGAGTGAAAAAGTAAGGGTTTGGTGTTACCTCAAGCCTTTTTATAAGAGAGAATACCTGCCTGAAATACCCAAAATGTCCTTGGTTTGCCCTATTTATTTATATCTTAATCACCTCTTAGTCAGGTCTGAGTCAGCTTAAGATTCTTCATTATCCATTAAGCTTATTGAATACTGAGAAATAACTGACAGATGTGTCCTCGAGTAGCCAGT
This sequence comes from Striga hermonthica, assembly GCA_902706635.1. Taxonomy (NCBI): domain Eukaryota; kingdom Viridiplantae; phylum Streptophyta; class Magnoliopsida; order Lamiales; family Orobanchaceae; genus Striga; species Striga hermonthica. The sequence continues at coordinate 158,019 of CACSLK010015970.1, forward strand.
CGACCTCAATCAGTGGGGTCTATGAAGTCGACCTCGAGCAGTAGAAGGTTAACTCATATTAGTAAAGTGATGGGAATCACCCTCAGTGAATCATGTTTTTAGGTCCTCGAGGTGGGTAAATCGACCTCGAGCGAAAGTGGAGTCAATATTGAGGAGCTAAGAGCTTCTCGAGGCAAGCGATATTGTCAACGTAGCATAAAAAGTCGACATCGAGGAGCTGAGAGCTCCTCGAGGCTACTGAATTCGACTTTGCAGAATAGTAAGTCGACTTCGGATGGCGATGATTTCATGGCGACTTTCCCAAGTTCAAATGTAAATATCAAGTCGTTATCTATCAACTCGAATTGCACGCGGTCGAGATGCTTATGCTGTGGTTTACCATAATATGGCTATATTAGTGGGGATAAAACCCTACTCTCAGCCAACACAACAAATGACAACACACCGCGACTCAACAACCGAAGACAGCCGTCCACACATAAAGAACTGCGACTCGATTGCCAAAGTAGAAACTCCAGTGTACCCCCAACTAATCTGAACCGCTCCAGACAAACAAAATCTTCTCACGAACGAACCATCCCCAGAACGGAGACCGGAGGATGGCACCCCCTCACCTAATACAAACACCAGCGACCGCAAGCCCACCTAACGACCAAAGCCGAAGTCCAACCTAACGCACCCTTCGACCAAACACCAACATCCAAAAGGCCTGAAGAACGGAAAAGGCGGAGAGCACCTTACTCAGTCCCCACCTTAACCAAGGAGATAGTGGAAGCCTGCTGCTCTTCTACATCTCGACCCCACCGAAAACCCTCAGTTAGACTTAGTCGACCGATGAATGCGGCGAAGCACTATGTCGATGAGGAATCGTGACACCTAGAGGGACGAGCCGCGCGGTCTGGTGACGGACATCTCTAGGACAGAGGTGAAAGCCCAGCTGGAGAAGGTGTCTTACACGCGCCGTTAAGTTGGACGGAATGGTGAAATCGTGCAACAATTACTTAAATATAAATGGGTGTGACGCATTTTTTAAAATACAAGGTAAGAACGCGCACATCGATAAACACAGAGGAGCTTCACGTCTTTTACCCATTTATTTTGAGAGAGAAAGGCTACAATTTTTTTACAATTAATATATTAGTTGATATTTTCCTACTATTTAAAATCGATTGTTGGCATACAATAGTTTTTTGTAGTGGTACACTAGGAACTGGTGTGCTAAAATATCAATCAAACGGTGGTGCGTACGTACGGAAATTTCTAACACGACACTCCATCCCTACTATTTTAATAGACCAATTGGAATAAGTTTTTCTGTCAACCTAATTATAGGTTTCGCCGCCTGAAAAATTAGGGAATATATGTTGTTTTTGTTGTAATTAATAATTATACGATAGAAAAGAGTATTGTTTTTCCTGTCTCCTGCTCATACTGCTATTATTGGCTGAAGTGACATTTCGACGATGTAATGCTGGGAAAAAGGTTGATTTTATATTCTAAAGATAAGATAGCAAAATTCTGTCCATTTGCCTTTATTAGATCTATATTCCAAAAAATCCAAACCTTCTATTTACAATTTCTTGAAAACATATCCGTATGTAATCTTGTGTTTACCATGTTCCTAATTTATTATATACAAAGTCAAGTAACTTCTACGCATAGCCGGTACCTTACCTCCGCGAGAGTCGGCTGGCGATGATAGAATTATGTGGAGCCTCTCGCATGATGGTAACTTCTCGACTCGCACGGCTTACATCGGTTTATCCTTGCCGGGAAGAGATCCGGACCAACCCCTGTGGCGTCTCATTTGGCGAGCTCCGACTTTACAACGAGCCCGTAACTTCTTGTGGCTCGCGGCCAAAGGACGTCTTCTGACCAATATGGAACGAGTTCGTCGGCACATTTCTCACTCGGCGGAATGCGACTTCTATGGTGAGCCCGAGTCTATCTTGCACGCGCTGCGCGACTACCCTTTTGCGAAACCAGTGTGGGCCCGATTGATTTCGATGGAATTTCAAGACACTTTCTTCAAGCAGTCGATAAAAATCTGGTTAGAACATAATTTGTCAAAGGCAAAAGTGGGCTCGTTTGAAAATGGGAACTGTACCTTTGCCCATGCGGCTTGGTGTTCGTGGAGGTGGCGCAAAGATCGTATTTTCAATCAATGAACGCTAAGCAATGAAGCTCGGGGCCTGGAAGTGCAACGTTTGACCGAGGCTTATGCCCGAGCAGTTGATTCATTTCGAAAGGTCGGCGCTAATATCCACATCACGCGCATGATTTGTTGGATCCTTCCTGACCCCGGGCGGATCAAAGTGAACACCAACGGCGCTTTCCAGAACTCTACGGGCTTGAGTAGTGCAGGCGAGCTCATTCGTGATGAGTCGGGCAGATGGATCGAGGGTTTTCTTCATGAATATTGGCCTCAGTTCTATCACATGCGCGGAACTTTGGGGTCTATTTCAAGGGCTCCAGCTGGCATGGGATAGGAGTTATCACCACGTGATTGCAGAGGTTGATAGCCAATGTGTAACGAAAATGATCCTGGTTCAGGCGGAGGTCATGGAGTTCATGAGGCATTGGTCCAGGCCATTCGTAGCTTGGTCCACAAAGATTGGCGCGTTAATTTCCAACACGTGCACCGGGAAGCAAATTTTGCAGCTGATTATATGACGAACTTGGCGCTCTCCTCCCCACTGGGTCTGCAGGATGTCTTCTCGCCCCCCGTGAGGCTCCAGGCATGGCTTGATCATGATACTTCCGGGGTTTCTCATCCCCGGCGAGTTCTAGCATAATCCCTTTAGGTCTTTGACCTCCCTTTTTCTAAAAAAAAGTAACTTCTACATCGATTACTATTATAAAAGGAGGAATAATTTTGTAGAAAATTGCACGCACTAGAAGTCTTTGTATTTATTCTATTTAAGGGAAAAATTGTAATAATTATTAAGTATTTCAATGAATTATAACTACAAATAAATTTCTCATTAAAATTGAATTTTAACAAATACAAAACTCTTTAAAAATAAAACCTAAACAAAATAGATATAAATAGCTAAACAAAATATTAACTTATCAATAATGGAAAAATTAATAAAGGAAATACAAACTATTTCAATATGAAATAAGATTAAATTGTATTAAAATATATTCTTAAATATTACTTAAAATAAATAAAATGGTGATATGAGATATTATACCATGAACCGGTCCGGTGCATGAGAGATGAATAAATTGAACTCGCAGGTCCGGTCGAACAAAGTAAGTGTTGGTTGATAAAGGTCAGAAGTCAAAGCTACGGAAATTTGGGAGCACCCGGCAAGTACTCGCCTTACAAACTCCTAGTCGAAGCACCAGACGGTCGAAATACGAATGGTCGTTAGATCGACCATCCTTTACCTTAAGGGCAACTCAATGGTTTGTCCTGTGGTCTGTCCAGATCTGGTCGAACGTTAGAGCCTTCAAGGGAATCTCCAACACGTGCGCGGAGGGCAGGTGGCAAACGCTAATTGGTCTATGCTAGTAATGGTTTCTGACAGATTCCTAACGCTGAGATAGTGGAGTCAGTGGAGTGTACGACCGAGCAGCTGGGGTAGATAGCTCAACTTATTCGGGAAGCTCCTAGGGCTGGTAATTCACCCCCATATATAGGGGTGAGGTTTGTGACAATCTCACAATCTCTCATACTTCATATACACTATGTAAATCTTTATCTTCTCAAGACTGAATTGAGCATTTGAGGCTCTTCACCGAAAAATCCCTCCAGTGTGAGAGTTCCGAGAAGGTTTCGGCGTTCTACCAGCGTTGAGAGCAAGACAGAGGTGGTTCTCAGCCGGTCGGGCATTACACTCGTATTATTGGCACCGTCTGTGGACTCTGTTTGAAAAGTTGTGTTGAAGGTGTAACCATGGTTGACGGAGTTCCTCGTGTGAATCTACAGTCGTCGTTCGATGAGGCGTTGACGACAGCTAGGCTGTTCGGAGCAGTCCCTCCTACGGGCTTCTCCAGACCCTTGCAAACGGTGGTAACCCCGACACCTGCTCCGCAAGGTTTAAAGGTATTATCGGCGGTTCCAGTGGTGGGAGAAGACACGAGTAGAGAGCAAGAGGCTCGTGTAGCCGTACGGCGGTTCTTGCGTCGTTCTAAGTATATCTGGCCAGGTCGCATCAGGAAGGACCAGCGATGCAGGTGGTGGCACTGCCTGCAACGAAAAACCAACGTGGTGGCCAACCGATGGTGACCATGACCTGGGTGAATTGCAGAGGATGATGGCCAACGCGGCGGCACAGGCGGTGCAACAGGTCACTAACCACACTTCCTAGGCTACAACTGCACCAACCACGGTGGTCGGAGCAGATGAGGAGGATGTATCGAGCTATGGTGGAGAGGGAGATCTAAGGGATAGGCGAGAGAGAGGATGGCAGATCAACTCCGCCAGTTGCAAGTGTAGGTAGAAGAGAGGCAAGATAGGCGTGCTCGAGGACATATAATTTCAAGGGAGATCTTGGTTTTGCCATTGCCAACAAGCTTGAAAGAGATAAATCTTACTTATGATGGATCGACCGACACGTCGAGGCACGTGAGGGCGTTCGAGTACGTCTGTTTTGCACGGGTACTCAGATCCGGTTAGTTGCAGGGCTTTCTTATCGACCTTGTGGGGAGACGTACTTGACTGGTTTCACCAACTTTCCCCGGGGAAATTAAGGATTTCGAGGATCAACTTACCAACTAGTACTCGAGCGCAGTGGCCTAGGAGAAGACGTATCTCACGTTGATGGCGATGCGACAAGGAGAGAAGGAGTCCCTGCGAAAGTATGTTGTTCGCTACAACCAGATGTGTTTGGAAATCCCGATAGTTGTGGACGAGGTCAAAGAAGGAGGGTTGATCAAGAGTTTACGACCAGAGCCTTGTCGAACATCATTGGCAAAGACCTCTACTGGAACATATGACGAATTATTGAAGAGGTGTAAGAAGTACATCAACCTAGAGGAAACAGAGGAGGGGTTCGCCAAGTTGGAGGAGGTGACGAGACCTGAGTCAAAGAAGGCTTCCTGAGCTCACCCAAGAGGTATTTGCACAGGAGAAACTCTCCCAAGAGGGGTCGGCCCAGGAGGTTATCACCCAGAAGGGATAAGCGAAGCCCATTGCGTTCGGGGCAAGTGGATCATTAGCAAAGGTGACCCATTCTACCACATGGCCAAAGATATAACAACTTCACACCGATAAGTTCAAAAATGGAGGAAGTGTTGGTAGCGATAGAGGAAAATCTCGGGCATAATGAAGTCACTTGGCTGAAGGTGAGATTTGAGGGGTACACCTAGCCCAGATCGGGCACGTATTGTCGATTCCACACACATTATGGGCATACTATAGAGAACTGTCGACACTTGAAGGACGAGATCAAGCGGCTTATTAGGGCGGGGCAATTGAAGGAGTTTGTTATTCGTGATCGAGCAAAGGGATAGAGAGGAAGAAGTGTAGAGAGGATTCAGTGGGGAGAAGTAACAAAGATGAAGATGGGGAAGATGAGGCTCGAGAGAGAAAGTTGGTCAATGGGGCGATGGAGATAAGAAGAGGTGTGGTAATGAAGGCAGAAGAGAGCAGGGAGGAGAGATGCCCGCGAAGAGGGTCACAATATTCATGATCTCAAGGGGGACAACAGATGGTGACTCGAACAACGTGAGAAAGAGCATGCTCGAGCAATTAAGCGAAAGAGAGAGGTTGGAATTACTGCCTCGAATGTCGGTGATCAGTTTTTGAGCGGATGATGCCGAAGAGATCTCGTTACCCCATAATGATGTGCTGGTAATCACGGCGGAGGTGGCCAGTTTTGATGTGAAGAGGGTATTTATTGATACGGAAAGTTCGGTCGATGTGATATTTTATAATTGTTTCACGCAGATCTATAAGCACTTGAATCTGGAGTTGAAGCCGGTGGCGATGACTTTATATGGGTTTAATGGAGGTGATGTGATGCCAATGGGGGAGGTGAGTTTGACTATGGCGTTAGGATCAGGAGATACTAGGAAGGTGAGGATGGTGAGGTTTATGGTGGTCGGAGCGGAATCATCCTATAATATCATCTAGGGAAGAACGGGTCTGAATGCATTACAGGTGATCGTGTCAACGTACCACATGACGATCAAATATTCAGTGGGCGAAAACGTGGGCGAGATCGCAGAAGACCAGCTCACTTCGAGGAGCTGCTACCAAACCACCATGAGTAATAATAATCAGTTGGTGAGGAGGCAGGTGAAAGTCAGAGAGAATGTGCCAGATCGACCAGGCAGTTTGAGTTCGAAGGAGGTAGGGATAAGCAAGACAAGGGGAAATGGAAGGTGAATATGCAGCCTGGTGGTGAAATCGAGGAAGTCCAGATGGTGCAAAGTTGTGATGATCTCAAATTCAGGCTAGGTAAGGAGTTGGAGGAGCCAATTAGAACGATGTTAGTCGAGCTGATAAGGGAGTTCGCGGATATTTTTGCTTACTCCACGGAGGAGTTAATGTGGATTGTTGCAAGGGTGATCGAGCACAGGCTGATCATCGACCTCAGTGTAAGTCTGGTGAAGCAGAAGAGGAGACACCATGGTGTAGAGATTGACAAAGTGATTGAGCAGGAGGTCGAAAAGTTGCAGAAGGCAGCTCATATCAAGGAGATTCAATTTTCGGGAGTGGTTGTTCAACACAGTGATGGTGCGGAAATCGGAGGACAAATGGAGAATGTGTATTGATTTTCATGATCTAAACAAAACATGCCCAAAGGATTTGTACTCGTTGCCGAGGATCGACCAACTTGTAAATTCTACTGCAGGGTGTGAGCTGCTCAGTTTAATGGATGCTTCCTAGGGATACCACCAAATTCTTTTATCTCGAGAATCTAGAAAGAGAGTGAGTTTCATAACGAGTAAGGGTATGTATTGCTATGTGGTGATGCCATTTGGTTTGAAGAATGCGGGGGCGACATACTAGAGGCTAGTTGATCAAATTTTTAAGGATTGTCTTGGGAGGATATGGAGGTATATGTCGATGACGTGCTTGTAAAGAGTAAGGAGGAGGCTGACCACGTGGGGGATTTGAGGAAGTCATTTCAGATGTTGAGGAGGTATGCATGAAACTCAATCCGACCAAGTGCTCTTTTGGTGTGAAGCGAGAAAGTTCTTAGGGTACATGGTGACGAAGTGAGGAATTGAGGTGAACCTTGAGAAAGTTCGAGCAGTGGTAGAGATTAAGCCACCGGCGAATGTAAAGAAGGTGCATATATTAACTGGTCGAATAGCTGGCTTGAGCAGGTTTATTTCCAAAGTGGCTGAGAAAAGTGGATCGTTGTTCAAAACATTGAAGAAGAGTTCGAAATTCCAATGGACGGTCGAAGATCAAAGGGCTTTTGAGGAGTTGCAGAAGGTGCTAGCTAAATTACCTTTGTTGGCTAAACTGGTGAAAGATGAGGATTTGGTGCTCTATAAATCCATCGCAAAGAATGCAGTGAGTTCGGTTAAGAGATGGCCCAATTTCTGATATACTATGTTAGTCGAGTGATGTAGGGAGTAGATTTGAGGTATTCAGAGATTGAGAAGTGCGCTTTGGCAGTGGTCGTAATGGTCAGGAAGTTGAGGCCTTATTTTCTGGAGGCAAAATGGCAGGTTTTAACACGACCTTTACGTGTTTGGCAATTTAATCACGACTTTCAGACTTTGTCGGAAAAATACATGACCTTTACATTTTTGGCAAAATGATACACGCCGTTAACGGCCGTTAACGGAAATTTGACGTGGCGTCAGCGACATGTGGCAAATTGTGACACGTGGCAGGCTTACAGAATTGCCACGTCAGCTTTCCGTTAACGGCCGTTAACGGCGTGTATCATTTTGCCAAAAATGTAAAGGTCATGTATTTTTCTGACAAAGTCTGAAAGTCGTGATTAAATTGCCAAACACGTAAAGGTCGTGTTAAAACCTGCCATTTTGCCTTTTCTGGATCACAAGGTAAAGGTATAGACGAAAATGCCTCTGGAACAAACACTGGGTCGACTCTCGGTCTCGGGTCAACTGGTGAAATGGATGGTCGAGCTCAGTGAGTAGTCAATTACGTATGAGCCGAGGTGGGCGATTAAGGCACAAGTACTGACTGACTTCATACAAGAAGGCATGAAATTAGAGGAGGAATCTGAAGGGGTATGGCAATTGTTTGTGGATGGATCTGTATCAAGGAATGACGCAGGGCTGGGCATTGTTCGTGCTTTGTCCAAAAGAGATTATTTGGAGTTCTCCGCCAAGATGAGGTTGAGTATGAAGCAGTAATTAGGGGGATGCAACTGGCACTAGCTGGAGGTGCTCGAAAGATACAAGTGCACTCGGATTCTCAACTGGTGGTGCGGCAATTTTAAGAAAGTTTTGAGATAAAGGAGGATAGGTTGCATATTGTGATGAAGAAGCTGCAAGCGGAGTTTGGATCTTTTAAGCTGATACAAATACCCCGAAGGAAAAATGATCGAGCGGATTTACTGTCTAAAATTGCTCAAAATTTGGTAGACTGCAAGAGCGGAAGCGTGACTTTACTCCACATGGAGAAAAGTGGTCGAAGCAGAGGTAAGAGAGATCGAGGAGGTGGAAGATTGGAGATCCTCGATTTTTAGGGAGTTGCGAGGAGGAGTAGTGAAGGTGTTAAGGAGGTTCTTCGAGCACGTGGAAGTCCTTTATAAGCGATCGTATGTTGGACCACATTTGCGGTGTGTGACTAGAGAAGAAGGTCGGTACGTGCTCAAAGAGGTACATGAAGGTTGTTGTAGCGACTACAGTAAAGCAGGAGCGATGGTTGCCAATATATTGAGGGCTGGATATTTTTTGCCAATGATGAAAGCTGGTGCTAAGGAGATGGCGCGGAAATGCTTACATGGCCAAAAGCATGGCCCAATTATCCATCAACCGGCAGAAATGATGACGACGATGAGTGCCCCCAATTCCTTTCGTGCAGTGGGGCATCGACTTGGTGGGGCCAATGCCGCAGGGAACGGGGCAACAAAAGTTTTTTATTGTGGCGGTCGATTATTTTACGAAGTGGGTGGAGGCCGAACAATTGGCCAAAATCGCGGAGGAGAAAGTGATACAGTTTTTATATAACAACATTTGTTGCAAGTTTGGAGTCCCGAAGGTCTTATTATCCGACAATAGAACACAATTCAATGGCAAACAGATTCGGGCATGGTATGACGATATAAAGATCGAACAACACTTTGCCTCGGTGGCCCACCCACAAGCTAACGGCAAGTCGAGGCGACCAATAGAATTATCTTAAATGGGCTAAAATCGAGATTGGAGAAGACATCGGGAGCTTGGGTGGATGAATTAACATCAGTACTTTGGCAGTATCGGACCACCCCGAGGTTGACAACTGGAGAAATGCCATTCAGTTTGGTATATGGGATGGAAGCACTTTTGTCGGTTGAAGTGGAGCTGTAATCCCAAAGATCAAATACTTATGAGCAGGGGCAAAATGAAGAGCTAACGATGGCGGCCCTGGACACAATCGAGGAACTTAGAGAGTAGGCCTCGACCAGATTCGAGGCGTGCAAACAAAAAATGCAAGCAGCACATGATATGAAGCTGAAAGTCTGCAGATTCCAGGTGGGCGATCTGGTTTTGGAAGAGGATCGATGTGTTGAAGCATGTGGGCAAGCTGGAGCCAAATTGGAAGGGGTCATACCTGGTCGAGAAGGTGCATGCTGGAGGGGCTTATTCCTTGAACGATGCAGATGGGAGATCTTTGGCCATGTCATGAAATGTTTCCAATTTAAAGAAGTATTATGTTTGAATTTGTTTCTATTTTCACTAAAAGATTAAAGGCAATGTAACCCACATTTTCTCCTCGATATTAATGATACTGGAATGTTGGTTTGTTGGATGTTTTACATTCTTGCTTGGAATGTTGGTTTGTTGGCACGACCTCAGTGGAAGGTCGCTCGAGTGAAGAAAAAAGTCCCTCGTTTTTGGAACATCCCCGCGATAGGGGTGGACGAGTGGTCGTTTGTTTAGAACATTTCTTGGGTGGGCAAGTGGTCGAAAAGTTCCACGCCTCCGGGCTGCACGACCGCTTTGTTTCGAACATTTCTTGGGGTTGACAAGTGTCAAGACAAAAGTCCCTCGTTTTTTGAACATCCCGCGATAGGGTGGGCAAGTGGTCGCTTGTTTAGAACATTCCTTGGGGTGACAAGTTGTAACACCCCGCATTTTATTAATAAAAGGAAATACTAGCTTTTAATTTTAAGCTAGCCTTTGTTAATAAATAATCATGTTCATGTTCAAGTTCAAGTTAATCAGCTAGTTATATTCCAAGTTCGACTATTAGTCGATAAATTATTCGGTTTAATTATTTCAGTAACTGAATAAGTTTCCAGATTTAATTCTGATTCGTTTATTAATTAATGAGTTCGGAATTAATAAGTTAAGTTGATGAATTATTCGAAATATCAATATTAGGATTAATCGTCCAAGTCAAGAATTCGAAATTATTATAGTTCGAATTAATTATTTCAGTCAAGATTCTTCGAAATTATTTTCGAAGTCATGTTCACGTTCGGATTAATTTTGGTATTTAGGTACCATGCTTAATTAAATAAATCATGTATTTAGTTCTGATATAATATTATTGTCGAGTATCATTTTCGGAATTAATTATTTCAGTCGAGATTACCCGAAATTATTTTTGAAGTCACATTTACGTTCGGAATAATTTCAGAAGTTAAGTATCATGCTTAGTATTTAATTGAGCATAAGGTTATGCCTAATTACTAATTTAATCTTGCTTAGATAGTTAATGTCGTAGCAATTAAGATTATGGTTCCATTTTATTAGAAAATGCCGTGAGCAATTTAAGAGCGAAATTTCTCCTTTTTGCTTAAGCATGAGGTGTCATTACTAAAGGCACTTGGGGATGACTAACCTCATGATAAGATGATTAAGCATTTTATCCCTTCTTAAGTCTTGAGCTTGCAACAAGTGGCACAAGGTGGAGAAGCCACCAAGTCTCCACCTCCTTATTTTTGGGTTCGGCCAAGTATATAATGGTCATGTTGAGGAGAAATTTTTCCTCTTTTATATCTTAAGTATATATGTATTAGTATAGAGAGTTAGTGAGATTAAGGAGAACTTACCTTAGTTGAGAGATAGCACGCAAGTAGCTAGACACAAGCAAGCCGAGAGCACCGCACACGCACGGGAGTTCAAGAATGCTACTAGCACTTGAGCAATATAGGAGGTAATCTCCTTGTTGATATGGGCTGATAGTAGCAT
>CACSLK010015970.1:211758-227215 GCA_902706635.1 Striga hermonthica
GCACTAGACCGTGGAATGTTAAGCCACCAGCCCACCAACAGATCTATAGTGAGCTTTACATGCACCAGGCTAGCCATGGCGAGTCCTAACCACCTCCAACAGCTCAGGTGTGGTCCGATAATAATTTAGAAAGCCGAAGGCAATGCGAGACGTGACTTAGACACTAGGAAACATGATGTGGTGATCAGAACGGACGAGCAACATGAGGTGACGGGCACTACGACTCGATGAGGATCAGATGATCACCACCAACGTAAATCAGAAATTTCTCAGAGCCAGTAAAAATCTTAAATTCTTAAGTCATGATCCTAATTATTGATTTCGATGTGTTAGGATTTTATAATTGGATTTGAATGTGCACATCGATGACGTTGCTGATAGAACCCAAAATAGGACACATAAAGACATTGGTATACACAACATCACTGCCATGGCTATTGTGCATCGCGCGCAGCCAGGCTTTGCACAAGCCGAAGGCTTCAGCGTGTATGCACAAAGCACGCACTCGCGTCGCCCGCACTCGGTCGAACATGTAATGCTTCCTCTCACTCAATGGCAGGCATCTGTTTCCATATAATAATAAACATGGTCTCTTTGCGTGACCCGACTACGCCTGCACACAACAGCGAGCTTTCAGCAGACATAATTGACTTATGACCCTCGCAGGGACCGTACACGGATGATTCTAGTAAACCAATTTAAACTATGCGGAGTCCCCGCATGAATAAATTATTACAATCATTCATAACCTAGGAAATTTATGAGGCTTCAAAAACATAAACAATATTTTGAAACAAAACACATACATATGAGACATAATAATCGGACAATGAATTTCTGCAAAAACTCAAATTTTGCAATTTTATACTATGATGTGTTGCTTCGTACACAAACAATTTAACGTATGTTCACATAATTTTAATTTGAAGTGTACACATAAGCCAAATTAGTCGAGCTCTGATACCAGTTGTTGGTTCGGTTAAGAACGTCCACTAATGTGCAACTCGAATAATTAACGAAGTTAATAGCATTGTAACGGAATCTATTGATAGGATTTGAGGATGTACGTTTCAAAAATTCAACGTCTTTAATACATTTGTGATTTTTGTTGATGGAGCTCTTCTGAGTCTCGCTGGTTTTAGACCGATGCCTGTTAACCGCCAAAAAGCACCTTGCGCTGACGATGGGATTGTTGATGGAAGTCGGGTCGCTGCGTCGAGGTGTTGTGGGCGTCTTGCGGTCATGCGTGCGCCTGGGTCACACGGTCGAGTTGTGGCTAGTGTGCGCCTTGCCCGCCGATGGTTTCCACTGGTGGTGGTTGTCAATAATGGAGATGCACACCAAGATTTGTGGTCGTCGTAAACTAACGTGGTTGAATATACATTTATCAAGATAGCAAAATATAAAGCCTTTTGATCTTCTATTGTATAACCGATCACCTTTCGAATTGATGTGGTGGACGACTAGTCAGATTTTATGAACATAAAAAAACTCTCACTATTTTTCTCTCTTCTCTAACTCTCCATTTAGTCTTATTTCTTGCTTAATAATTTGAGTATCTCACATTAATTATCATAGTGGAGGTTAAGGATTTGTGTATTTTTAGGTTACAATATGGATTCTAAAGAAGTGCTATATATGGACTTCTCCAATTGTGGATCCAACTGTGAGCCTAGTCCTCTCCATACACAATCGAATAATATTAAAAGCCACTATAACAACATTACTGAAATCGTCATTTAACGGCCAAATTACAAATAGTTCGTTTCCAGCAAATTGTTCGGATTACCTCCTCATGTTTAATATCCAACGTCCGCTTCTTTATCCCAAACCAGTACTACTCAGTTCTTTATTATTATATCAGAAACAAATCCTCGTATAGGGATTAATATGATAAACCTTCCAGAGGTCATTTGTGGATATCATCAACCCAGCGAACAGGGACACAGTTACCATAAACAATCTCTATAGAACATCATATACTCGGCAATTACTTACAAGAATATGGAGTTCGTTGGCATACCGGAACAAGTCTCACCCATTTTAAATCAAATAAGAAAGTATCGAATATACATGTCTGTTTATATTGTCTTACTCGTTAAGAAAACGCAATAATTACTGGGGAATAGAGTATTTACTTGGTCAGTATAAAATAATATTATCCTTCGTTGGTCCGTCCAATACATCTACGATTTATTAGTGTAATCCATTAGTCAAAGATCGAAACTCAAAATTACACTATAACCTTCACAATAGTTAGTCCAACACTATAATCACACTATAATATGATTGTGAACTATTAATTTAAATTTTATAAGGAACCGATAATATGACCTCTTTGTTCGACACATTTAACCATATTAGCAAACTAAAGGAACTATGCTTGCATAAATAAATAAATTACAAACATAACACTTGACTAAAAACATAATTTTTATTCCAAACGGTATTCTCAAAAACTGAAAGTTAACCTTCTAAAGTATACACTAACACCAAGGACTGCTCATTTGGTCGAGACCGAACCGAACGAAGTTCGGTTGACCCAAAATTTTGTCTATCCATTATAAGAACCAAAAACCAAAGTGAAATTTATGGTTCGGTTCAGTTTTTAACTGAAAATCCAACAGTCGGTTTAGTTAGTCACATAAGATCTGTGGTTGTGAGTCCGTCACCGAGACTCAACACATTTGAAAATTACACATGGAGGACTACGAGTTTTTGTATAGAGATTTATATTTTAAATAATTGTGTTGTTTTTTCTAACTAAAAACTCAAGAGGGTCGTTTACTAAATTTGTTGTATGGTTTGCTTTTGTTGTTTTGTTTAGATCTCGTTTTACTCTGTTGGTATCTTTTTGGTCTCATGTTTGGGAGTTAGTAGTTTTTTTATTTTTTCTGTATTGTCTTGTTTGTGAATGTGTTCTTCTAGCCTGCTAGATTAGACTCTAGGCGATATTCGGATTTGTCCTCCCAGTCCTTTCAGCATTTGGTTGTACCTTTCAGCTTTTGACCCTTTTTTCTTCGCACTTTGTGCGAGTTTTAGTTATATAGTATCTCTATCATTTCGAAAAAAAAAAAGTTCAAGAAGATGAGAAAAATTATCTTTTTAGTTTTTAAACAAAAGATAGTAAATCAATTGAAATGAACAATTATCATATGTATACAATAATAGTTAATAATTTACAAGTTTTTGTTGAACGAGGGTCATCTCCATATAAAACAAAACAGTAAATTATAATGACTGATATTTTCATTTTACAAATTCAGTATTCACAGTTAATTTTATTTACCGCGTGATTCATGTAACTTATATTAATAAGTTGAAATTGATTTCACATTTTACTTCGTCATATGTTCAATTAGATTAATCTAGTCGAGTACTTTATTTCGAACTCGTACTCTTTGAACAAACAACTTGGCGTAGCTCATCTTCTTCAGTGCACAAACATAAGTGGGAGCTCGAGTTTAACTTGTATAAACTCTGTTTGACCATTTATTTCGCCATAAAGCATAAACAAACCAAAAAACTCTTACCGAATTGATCACGAACGCGTTCCACTCACATTTTCTAAAAGACAAGCTTTATTCATTGTTCGATCTTGACTCATTTAAATATAAAAGTGAGTCGAAGCTCTAGATTTCACAAATTGAATAAAATTATGTCTATGCACAACAATTTTTTTTTTTCTAATCGGTAAGTGTAAATTTTATAGATTAATACTGGAGTACAAATAACCGAAAGACGGCATACACAAGTGCAATGACCATCCACAAACTCGGCTACCCACTTGCATAAAAAATGCCTCAAAAGACAACCACATGTCAGTTTGCTCACTTATGTTTCTAAACAAAAAGTGTCAAAAGATGCAAAGAAACCCCATGCTAGTACGCACAACTTAGTATGAATAATAGTTGTTCATTTTGTAGCCCGAATTAGGAAAGTTACTATTACCAACAAAATGTTGCAATTCTCAGTGAAGGATAAATCAACTCGTGATATATATCCAACACACCAATATTCAATAATTCCTAAAAGCATTAAGAATATTACTAACACAACTTGAACAAGGCAAATCTAATACAATGTCAAGTGTGACATGGAATTAGAATCAGGTGATTCTTTGGTCGAAAATAACAGGTAACCCTACACCCTCTGAATATCACAAATTCGATTTTTGTCGGAAAATCCAACTTTCCGAAAATCCTTATTCTGCCCCAACATTTCACAATATTTCTAATTCAAATTAGTCCGATTTAACTTCCTATATATAGGAACACCCACCACAATTAAAACCGGCAATCGAAAAAAACAAAAATGGACGGATCTTCCAGTTCACCAAGAGGCAAAGGCATGCTGGAAAGGGAGGAGAAGAAGGACGAGACCCGGTACCGGGGCGTGAGGCGGCGGCCATGGGGGCGGTACGCGGCCGAGATACGTGATCCCACCCGGCCCGGAGCCCGGCTGTGGCTAGGCACATTCGACACGGCCGAAGAGGCTGCCCGGGCCTACGATGAGGTGGCCTTCAATCTCAAGGGCCATCTAGCGATTCTGAATTTCCCGAACGAGTACTACTCTCGGCTTCCGGTCCCTCACTACCCATCCACGTTGTGTCCTCTTCCGGGGACTTCTTCGGGGTCGTCGCACAATAAGATTGAGTTCGAGTACCTGGACAACAGCCTGCTAGAGGAGATGCTCGAGTCCACGGAAAAGAAGAAGAAAAATAAATGACAGGGGTACGTCGTGAGGGCATTAATAAGGGTCTTTTTATTTAGTTTAGTTTTGGTCCAATTGCAATTTGCACATGCTGTCGCAGATTTTCGTTTCCCTCTCTCGTGTTTTTCTGTTTATTTCTTATATAATTTTACCTTAGTATATCCAAGGAGAAGTGACAGGAATGCATTGCACATATAGGGAATGGGGACTTCATGTTCTATTTTGTGTTCTATTATGTTAGATGCAGGGCGTAAGACTGCATATTACTGTAGCTATTATTGAAACCGAGTAGACATGGTCATGAGACAACCCCCGTCGGTTCCGCCCGAACCGACACAAACCGATCCGTTGACTATGGGTTTTGAACCGGCCCAATAGTTTTGACCAGTCAGGTTTATGTTCAATACTTTATAATTTATGCATTTTGAAGTGGCGATTTCGGTTCTCAACTGGAAACGAAACTAGAGGTTTCGCCTTTTATTATAATTATTTTTTTTTAATGAATTGGACGACCAAGAACCGATAGTTGAATGAACCGGCCCGTGCATATGTTGGGGCCGGTTCAGGCCCTCCAACTCTCGGTTCGAGATAGGCGGTTTCGACCCATAACTGATTTTGGCCATGACTAGAATAGAATTATATGTTAACATATTTCGGTTTGAATTGTGAAAACTCAATCTCGAGTACTCGCTTATATATTTAAAATTTCAACCCAAATAGCTAATCGAACTTGTTGATCAAACAAATAGAGTCGAACATGTTTGCAGTCAACTTTGTAAGTATTTTTTCATTTTCTAGTAAATAAGGCTAAATTAATTGTTAAAGGCAAAAAAAAAGGATAACGGACTGTGCAACGAGGACGAGCACAATTAAATAGCCCGCAGAAGAAGTGTGTGTCAAGCTTAATTATCCAACTCATTTGGTACTTGTCAAGTTTACCCATTAAAAACGTCAAAAGGAAAGAGTATATTGGGCTATATTATAAACTGAATTGATAAAAATCTAGTAATACTCACAATTGTCATTTGACACCAAGTATACACATTAGTAAATCATCATCAGTAATACGGTGACCAACATAGTACAATTCATCAGGAAAAGTATGCATTTTCATAACGTAATCATCAATCGAGTGATCACCCTTTTTTAGGGTTTGAAGCTAAAAATTTCAGATGCATAATCTTGGCTTTGGACTGAGTATGAAAGAGCTGAAATAAGACCGATCAACCCTGAGCAAA
Source organism: Striga hermonthica (assembly GCA_902706635.1). Taxonomy (NCBI): domain Eukaryota; kingdom Viridiplantae; phylum Streptophyta; class Magnoliopsida; order Lamiales; family Orobanchaceae; genus Striga; species Striga hermonthica. The sequence continues at coordinate 217,710 of CACSLK010015970.1, forward strand.
AGTTGAGCATTGAGTAAGATGACCAAGCATTGATTCCGTAATAGAAGTCAGCATTCAGCTAATAATAAGTTGATCGGTGTGCATCCATTGCGTGTAAGCTGGATTTATTGCCGGAGCAGAAGAGCTATAGTAGGAACATAGAGAACTTGTGCTGGAGAAGACGGATTAAAAAGAAAAAACGTCAAAGCCATGAGCTCGAATCGTTGAAGAATTTGTGCCTTCCAATACAAAAAATTAGAACGGTCAAATTGGAGAGGCATAAGAGTGAGATGAGGGAGGTAGCTCGATGCCAGCAACTCAGCCATGGCGAGCAGAGAAGAGAAAAAAAGGAAGGAAAAAAAAAAATCAAAAAATGGTTATTCTGGCTCTTGATGCCATGTTGAAATCAAGGGAAGCCTGGATGTGACGATGGAAGCTATAATGTTTGTTCTTTTAGGATGGTTTTATACAAAAACATACGACATGCTATCCAACAAACTACTAGGGTTACAACTAATTGCATAAACTAATTCCATGCTAATAATATTTTTAACTAACTCAATGACTAAGCTATAACTGTTTACTCAATATTCTCATATGCCTTTAAAAATTATCGCCACCGACTTTGGGAAGCTTCCAGATGAGTGGAGAAAAATTGTACATACTAATTAATCTTGCCACATAATACTAGAGAAATATTAAAATAATCTAGCCTCGATATTTACCCACCGACATACTAGAATCATCCTAGGCAACTATAAATATATGTAGCAAGCGAGTTGTATGTGTTGTGAGTAATCAAAACAAAATAAAAGAGTGAGTGAGGTGCTTGTGTGTGTTGTACGTGAGTGAGAGAAGTGAGTTGATAGAGTGAATTTCCTTAAGTGCTATTGTAAGTTGAGTGATATATTTGTAATAATAAAATTAATTTGTTGTGTTAGTCTTGAGTTTATTGGTCCCTTTATTTTCAACACGTGGTATCAGAGCCACGACTGGAGAGTTCAAGCTCTTGCCAATATATTCAGGGCTCATCAGTTGTCGTCAACTAGGGGGAGATTATTGAGTTCAAAGACATCATGCACAATTAAAAGAAATTGTGAAGCGCGTGAGGCTTGCTTGGTTACGAGGAGGTAGTCCAAGTCAGGATGGCGGATGTACAATCAGTAGATGGAATGGAAAAACTCAATAATCAAATTACACCACATGGAGGACATGCATGGAGTTGTATCTCCAAGGCCAAGATTTGTGGGAAATTGTTGGCGGAGAAGAGGTCACACCACCCGAAGAAGCTAGGGCCTTACGTAAATGGAAGATAAAGGCATGAAAGGCCATGTACACACTCAAGACGACTATTGACAAAGAGCTGCTGGAGAACATACGGGACGCAAGCACTCCAAAACATGCGTGGGACACTCTAAGAGCATTATTTAACAAAAAGAATGAGTTCAAGCTGCAACTTCTCGAGAACGAGCTCCTATCACTCAAACAAGGGGAGATGACGGTACGCGACTGATAGGACAAAGATGTCACCTGGGCTCCCTCGACTCGGACGGCCACCGTACCTACAAGAACCCAAAAGCCAGGGACCCCGAGAGGGGTGCCCGGCTTTGGGCCTCCGATGCTTAAGTCAGTATTGGATTCATATGAGAATGCATAGAGAGAGAGAGAGAGAGAGATAGTGTATAGAGAGAGTGTGTAGGGAATCCAGGAAATGAGTACCTCCTCCCCCTTTTATAGGGGGAGTGTACCTTATAGTCCAAATTGAGCCTGGCCTAGGTTGGGCTCGGCCCATATTATCATATCAAGTGTCTTAGCCCATGTATAGGCGTATTCTTCAATATATATCCATAAAAACCAGTTGGGTACGACATGCTATATCAGATACTACCGGTCGAGCTGGCAGTACTAGTCGTGGCTATATCATCTAGTCCCCTCACTCTGGTCGAGTGAGCATAACTCGATCCAAGAGTGAAAAATAGAGCGACTCGCCACTTGAGTCAACACTGAACACCGAATGGTTGTAGAGGTCGAAAGTTACGTGACCCGCCACTGGGTCAAGCATCGGAAGCCGGATGACCAATAAGATTAAAAATCGAGTGACCCGCTTCTGGGTCGAACACCAAAAATTGAATGACCCTTAAGGTCGAAGTCCACGACCCTCTGCTAGTGTCGAGGATCGAAAGTCAGATGATCATTGAGATTGAAATCCATGTTACCCGCCTCTGGAGTTGAAACCCAAAAGATCTGCATCCGAGATCGAGAATCGAAACTGGGTTCGAATGCCAAAAGATTTGTCTCTGCGATTGAGCACTGAAACTGTGTTTGAGATTGGGTACTGAATAACTCGATGCTACCTCCAGGTCGAGAACCAAGAGTCGAGAGACCATTGAGGTCGAAAACTGACTGATCTGCTGTTGAGGTCAAACATCGAATGACCCTGAGGTCGGAGGCCGCAAATTGAATGACCACTGAGGTCGAAGTCGAGTGATCCACCGTTAAAGTCGAAAACCGAGACTGAATTCGAAAACCATATGTCAGATTTCCCAAAGTCTTGAATTTGAAAATTTGAACTTACACATTCTGCTTTGTCAATTAATAATAAACCTTTCCGGTTACCTCATCCTGTCGCCCCCTAGTTCAAGATTTGAAATTCAAGTCTGTTGTGTATCCTCTCGAAGACTGAAAGTCCTGACTCCTCTCTCACGTCGAAAAATCGCATTTGACGAAACGAAGTGAAATAAAACCGTTAACTTGCTCGAGAAATAATAAATACACTCAACCTGCCACCGAGGTCGAAAAATAAATTCGATAATGCATCACCAAGTGAAAAGCAATCAACCTGCTCGAGCAATAAGGAGTATCCTTGACCTGCCACTGAGGTTGAAAAATAAATTCTACAAACCAGAATGACCAACCAACAACCTGCTCGAGCAGTAATGAATAATCAAGTGAACATAATCGGGCAATAATGAACATACTCCACCTACCATCGGGGTCAAAAAATTAATTCAACAAACCAGAATCAATAACAACCTGCTTGAGCAGCAATGAACACACTGGACCTGCTTCTGAGGTCGAAAAGGATTTTCGACAAAATCAAGCTCAAATTCAAAAAACCAGCCTGGTCAAGCAATAATGGATATACTCGACCTTCCACCGAGGTCGAAATGGAATTTCGACAAAATTAAATTCAAATACAAATCATCAACCTCCTCAAGAAATAATGAATATACTCGACCTTCAACCGAGGTCGAAATACAATTTCGACAAAATCTCAAATTCAAATTGTCAACCTGCTCAGGCAATAATGAATATACTCAACCTTCCACCGAGGTTGAAATACAATTTTGACAAAATCAAGCTCAAACTCAAATCATCAACCTGCTCAAGCAATAATGAATATACTCGACCTTCCACTTAGTTTGAAATACAATTTTGACAAAATCAAGCTCAAATTCAAATCGTCAACCTGCTCAATCAATAATGAATATACTCGACCTTCCAACGAGGTTGAAATACAATTTCGATAAAATCAAGCTCAAATTCAAATCATCAACATGCCCAAGAAATAATGAATATACTCGACTTTCCACCGAGGTCGAAATACAATTTCGAAAAAATCAAGCTCAAATTCAAATCATCAACCTGCTCAAGCAATAATGAATATACTCTTCTTCTCCCCAACACTGCTTGCTAGCTTGTCGAAGTCGAGCAACGATTTTAGCAGCTTCATAGCTGAAAAATGAAAGTTTTTCAACTCGTCTTCTCCCCAACCCTTCTTGCGAGCTGGTCGAAGTCGAGCAACGATTTTAGCAGCTTCATAGCTGATAAACGAAAGTTTTTCAACCCGTCTTCTCCCCAACCCTTCGTGCGAGTGGGTCGAAGTCGAGCACTGACGTTCGTTTTATCGATATGATTAGTATTTTAACTATAGTTAGACTTGTTCGTGGTTAGCCTTGAGCCGAATTTTTTCGAGAGTCCATTCAAAATATGCAACTTCACCGCTGTCAATGTATTGACTTCATAGTTGTAGGCTTCATAGCCTTCTCGAGAATCTGCTTGAGAAACATATCATAGTTATTTATAGGTCGACTTCATAGTCGTAGGCTTCGTAGCCTTGAAGAATCCACTCGAGTTACAACTTCATAGTTATTTAAATCGACTTCGTAGTCGTAGGCTTCGTAGCCTATTCGAGATTCCACTCGAGTTACAACTTTGTAGTTGTTTAAATCGACTTCGTAGTCGTAGGCTTTGTAGCCTACTCGAGAATCCACTCGAGTTACAACTTCGTAGTTGTTTAAAACGACTTCGTAGTGGTAGGCTCGTAGCCTTGTCGAGAATCCACTCGAGTTACAACGTCATGGTTGTTTGAATCGACTTCGTAGTCGTAGGCTTCATAGCTTTGTCGAGAATCCACTCGAGTTACAACTTCGTAGTTGTTTGAATCGACTTCGTAGTCGTAGGCTTCGTAGCCTTGTCGAGAATCCACTCGAGACAACTTCGTAGTTGTTTGAATCGACTTCGTAGCCGTAGGCTTCGTAGCCTTGTCGAGAACCCACTCGAGTTACAACTTCGTAGTTGTTTGAATCGACTTTGTAGTCGTAGGCATCGTAGCCTTGTCGAGAATCCACTCGATTTACAACTTCGTAGTTGTTTGAATCGACTTCGTAGTCGTAGGCTTCGTAGCCTTGTCTAGAATCCACTCGGTTATTCTCTGCTATCCATTTCTTATTTCAACAAAGCAGGCCATGTTGTATCTAAATATCAGTACACCTGTTCATGTGTTTTCCTCAGCAAATATCAAGAAAAGTTCATGAGTCGTAGTCTATTCATATCATTCAATTTACGATTCCAATAGCAATAATGGCAATAGATGCATCAGAACGATCAAACATATCCACGTGTTACTATATCACACCATAATCCATAATTAAGCTCTTTATCCCAATAATAAAGGATTTAAATATTCACTCGAATGTACGATAGACCAGAATTTCACAAAACCAAAAGTTCCATAAATAATTCGACAAAGCATACTCCGCATAAACCTACAATCACCAAACGAATGTAGCAAGTGAAAATTCAAATGAGTTCATCCTACTACCAAGTTCCTTAGTCGTGGAGACTCGAGACTGGCCAGCCCGAAGCCCTTCGTCATGCCAGATTTTTGTTCAAGGTTTCGCATAGGCCTATTTTTCTGCGTTTTGTCAATTATCCACACACAATGATTCGAAACATATCCATGTAAGCCACGATCCCAACAACATTTCTCCATAATATACTCGAATGGTGCACATTTCTCCAATAAAGAGTGCTAAGAAATTCAATGCGTTGATAAATCATGTCGACCGAAACAGATATCGAGAGTTGAGATTAATTGTGTACCTTAAATTTGACAATACCACTCGGAACTATCCTACCTCACCAAAAGAGACTTGATCTCTGTCTTCGAGATTGCCACCGGTGATCAGCACCACCACCAAAACTTAACCTCCATTGTCATCTCACCTTGATAGGTTCGTGCTTGCTCATTTTGTCCTTGACACTCGAACATTTGTCTCAATAATTTGTCAAGATTTGCATCATTCGTGGGTTCCTCGACAAGAATTCAAAGAGATGTCGTTATCAACATTATATTCACGCCATCCATTTTATCATTTTTCACACGAAAAAATTAAGATCAAATACGAACATCATTATCTTCTCGATTCATGGCATGCTCTAGCAATGACACGCTCAGAAAATTATGGGCAATTTAATTTAGACAAAATTCCGCATGTGCTCATGAAAATCCAAATGAGAGACTCCGAATATATCAAAATAACCAATTATATAATTCATGTCCTCAAGCCCACCGATGCGAGAGTGATAAGCATATCCACCGCACGTCAAGCACGATTGCAAAATATTCACAGTTCAAAATTATGACCCGTGTTTATCCTCAAATAAACAATTCTTGTAATGAATAAATCGATCGACTCCACGAATAGATGGAATGCTTGCGCAAGTAAATCAGACAATATTTTCATGAACATATGCAAATATTTGCTCGAATAGGTCGAGTAACATCTTCGTGAATATATCAAGCATTATCTCAACAAGCCAGTTAAAAATTTTCAAGAATAAATCCAATCATATTTTGCGAGCAAATCGAATAATCCCATGCATAAATCAGATAATATCCACGAACCAATCAAATACTATCTCACCACACGAATCAACTAATTCCACGAGCGATTCAAATAATCACCATGAGTAATTCAAACAACTCCCAAGGGTAATTCAAGTGATTTTTACGAATTAGCCATATAACGTGCTTGCGAATAAATCCAACGGTTCACGAATGAATCAAATAATGCTCTCTCGAATATATACTGAACTATTCTCATAAGTAAGTCAAATATCTCCCATGAATAAAGCAAGTAATAATCATGAATAAATCAAATATATCCATGATGAAATCCAACAAATATCTCTCGAGGACTAGGGAAGTCACGTGCGGGCGGTGGCCGACCCAAGAGGCGCGAGCCAAGTTATTTAGCTTCCTTCTTCCATCATGATTTCTAGCTTGTTTAGGATTCTTAATTTTTTATTGTTTTATTAGAGTACTAGATAGATTAGGACTAGATATAATTTGTGCCTATATAAAGGCCCTTCCCCATGTTATTTTTCATCATCAAATTTATCAATAAAAAACCAAACTTTTGTTCTAACACTTTGTCTTAGATTTCTTTTGATTTCTATTGCAATTTTATTCGTTTAGAGGGGTGCGGTTTGTGAACCTCTAGACTCCGAGTCCCGTTTTGCTTCCCCAAAAATACCATGTGCGTGTGGCTAGCGGGGCTATTCATTTCCGATTAAAAATGAAAAACGAGAAAAAGCAATAACTGTGGGTTGCCTCTCACGAAGCGCTCATTTTAACGTCTTGAGCTCGACGTCCCTAACAAAAATCAACCGGGGTCCAAGAAAAAGTGACGATTGTGCCACGCCTTTGAATTCTCCAAAAGTAGCCGATCCGGTAACATGGAATAAAGGCGGGCCCAAACACTCTCGTGGTTGAGTTCTTGTGACACCGAGCACGGATATCAACAACCACCAAGAAAAAGAGATAAATCCTTACGTACCGAAGCCCTATACTCAACTTCCGAAAATACAAAAATATCCATGGAGCACGCCGAATCAATCTCGGGCATCGTTTGCACTATCTCGAACGTGTACTCATCAAGCTCAAGCATCGGGAGCACGGGCGTAGGCACACTAAACTTCTCCAAATGGTCACGATCCTCAATAATACGAAACGACGACCCAAAGGACATGGGAACCACGTCATACTCAACATCACAAGTTGAACCCTCAATCAACGCACACCTCGGGTCCACGACACCACATAATGGCTCAAAATCGTCCTCAACAACATCCACAACATCAAGAACTACCTCGTCCTCCTCCTTAATATCATCCTCCCGAGCATTTTCAAAACCATTCGACTCATCCAACACATGATTAGGCACAACCAACTCCTCAAACGAATTTTTCCCCACACAGTACAACATATCAACTCCCGACTTCATACTCTCACTCTCAACAATAGAATAAAAGTTCAAAGCACTATCACCGGAAGAGGAATTTGATGTACCTAGTGTAGAATGCTCGGCCGAATCATCAAATGAGGATATTTCTTTAACGACCAAATCATCGATGTCCTCAAGGAGGAAAAACTATCCACCATAGCTCGAAACTCGCCTTCTAACTGAGTGCTCTCTCGAATAACCCTCGCCGACAGAGAATAATATCTACCGAGGGGAATGTGAAATGCGTCCAAATCAGGGAAAAAGAGCACGGTAGAGTCGAACTTCGTGAGTGTGACTTGAAGAACGGAGGGAATTGGAATGCTCTTCCAACAATGAAACTCCTCAATAATCGACATGAGGCTCGCAAGCGCCTCTTAAGTGCTCGCCAAAACCTCTCAGTGACATTCAGAAGGCACAACCATGGTTGGAATTGAAGCTTCGGTCCTCGGTGTACAAGGTTGGCCAACCGATTGGTGCTCAAATGATGTAGAGGATGGAACATAGGACTCGGTTTTTTTTTTTCAGATGTGGAGCCATTGAAGCACGAAGGGATCGATTGCACTCCTCTAAATGCTCCATGATCTCTTCTAAATTGACTCGAGAAGCTTCTCGAGTCGGCTCGGGTGGAGGTGTCTTCTCATAATCAGGAGGCGGTGGATAGTAATAGTCCGTAGGTAGAGGATTGACATAAGGCGGCTTATCGTGACCCGGAATGTCATAAACATAATCAGGTAAAAATGGCTCGGGTCATACCCATGGGGTGTAGAGCATCCGTCATAAGAGTAAGAATATGAGTAACTCGGATATGAACAAGACGAATCTCCATATGTTGTTTACATCTCCTCATGGTAGTTGTCGGGGTGTCCACGAGATGAGCTTCCGGCATAAGAATAATCATACGGGTCTATCGGAGCTCCTCAAGTGAAGTACCTCGCACAAGAACAACAAACAAACCAAGGCACACGAGACCAAAACAAAAATAATGCAAATGCAAGAAAAACACGGCACAATTTTTACAAAACACAAACACCAAATAGCAAGAGAAATAAAAAAAACAAGCAAACAAGCAAGAGAAACACACAAAATTAAGCGAAGAGCACAAAAAGCAAGAGAAATACGGAAAATACTTCAATCAATTTTCTAAATCTAATGGCCTACTCGCCTTCCCCAGCAATGGCGCTATTTTGTTTTTAGTGTTTTTGAGCAATTAATAACCGAGCTACCCGAACTCGGGTCGTTCTCAAAGGAAGGTTGTTCGGACACGGATTCAAGCAACGATTGACTCACACAACAAAAGAAAATAAAAATTCTAAACACTCTACTCGCAATTTGGAGTTTGGATTAAACTAAGAACGCAATATAAACTAAACGAGAGCAAGTTTCAAATTATATCGCAAGCAACACCTCAATTTGCAAGAAAAAGGAAAATAAAGAGAAAAATAACAAGGTAATCCTAGACCCGAGATGGAAAGAAGGCACTCATAGGTTCGAGAACATGCAACCAAGCGATTGTCACTCGTGATCAATTAACCTTTCAATCAATTCTCACTCACGCAATCAATAACCATATCACATAATCCCTAGACTACGAGGATGATAGCATAATCGACTCATAGGGCCTATCTAACCCTATAATAAATCTAATAAGTAAAGACAAGCAAGACTTACGAAATCATGGATCTTAAACGAAGTCTACAAGTCTCTAGTGCATCCACAAGAAGAAATAAGTCAAGAAGTTGTAATCTTGATGTAGACATATTACAATAAAAATAGGGTCTTGGAGCCCTTAGAGAGAGAAAAAAAACTAGAGAGAGAAGAGAGCAAAAACTAAAAAAAAAAAATTGGGAAAATTGTTCCAAAATTACAAAGCAATATGTCTATTTATAGTTACACCACAAACACACACTAAAACACACACATTTAATGAGGAAAACTCACAGGTTAGGTGGATTTCGC
>CACSLK010015970.1:265277-279412 GCA_902706635.1 Striga hermonthica
CTCAAAGACAATAATATTTTCAAAATCAGCTCGTAAATCCCTAAAATGATTTTTTTTTTTTTAAAGCAGAGTGAGCGAACCTAGACAAAAGACATTAAAGACTTGAGTTTTATTCTGAGCCTAGTACTTAGAATATTTCGCTCATAATTTGTAGCTTGAGGAGAGTCGAGCCTCCGCCTGCTACACAGCATATTTCAGATATTTCAGCATCCGCATTTGCCGTTTTCCAGGTGGGGACCATGTACTGTGTATTTCATCGCTTTTAATAATTTACCATGTTTGAGAGTTATATGTGTTTAAATTGAAGGACCGAGATGGACGAGTGATCTCGTCTTGGTCAATATTTCAGTATTTCAGTTGTGACTTGGATGTGTGTGATTAGGGCCCGTCCTAAGTCTAGCGTCCAGATGGGGTGATTAGTGCCTTTCTTGGATTTCTGTGGGAGGGGACCCCCAGAGTGTGCACATGAGTACCGGTTTACCGTTAGTCCCATAGCAAGACCAGTTTATTCATATATATGTTGATATCATAGTTTGTTATTAATTATGCTGAGTATTCAGTGTCGGTTCCGGCGGAGCACCGTTGATTCCTTTGTGCTCATGCCTCCCCACTACCCTATTTTTCAGGTGATGGAGTCCCGTGTGACGCGTGAGCAGATATGTGGTGTTGGTCCAGCTTCAGGAATTTTTTGTGAAAACAAGTCATATAATATCTGAACATGTTTGAATTATCTATGTTTATTTTATGCTTGTGTGCTTTTCTGAACTTGTACTTGCTTCCGCATGTCAGACTATTATTTCAGATGTCAGATTGTGTCAGATTTTTAGAATATGCATGTCTTATCCGGTATTATTCATGGCCGTAATTCTAGAATGAATTTACTTGGTCGCATGCATGTTAGATTAAACAGATAAAGATAAAGATAAAGATAAAGATTAAAGTTGAGTAGCATCCCGCGTTTTAAAGTTACAGTATTTTCGAAAAATTAATAGGAGTTTTTGAAAATTAAATCAGTGCTTTCCATTTATAGCGCGAAAAATTTACTCTGATTTTAGTAAGTCTAGGCGGGGTGTTACATCAAGACGCAGAAAATAGCGAAGACGACCCAAACTCTTCATCTCAAAATGTTGTCGAAGATAATCCTGTAAGTCGGAAATACCCGAAACATCATCCCCCATGATGATCATGTCATCAATACAAAACAATGATCTCAGATGCAGAGCGACGAAGAAATATGGCAGAATCATGATGACTCTTAGTGAAACCAAACTGAAACAATACAGAACTGAACGTGGCGTACCAGGCACGAGGTGCTTGTTTCAAGCCATACAAAGCTCGGTGCAGACGAAAAACCTTCCCAAAGGACAAGAACCCAGGAAGAGGAGTCATGTAAACCTCCTTAGATAATGCACCGTGCAAGAAGGCATTCTTAACATCGAACTGTAAAAGAGACCATCAACAAACTGTAGCAACTACAAGTAAACAGCGTACAGTAGTAAGACGAGCAACCGGTGCAAATATCTCTTCATAATCTATGCCATAATCCTGTGAGTACCCCTTAGCAACAAGACGAGCTTTGTATGACTCAATAGACCCATCTGAATTTGTTTTGATCTTGTAAACTCATTTGAATCTGATGGGTTTCTTGCCAGCAGGTAGATCAACTAGATCCCAAGTATGAGTCTTGCCTAAGGCCTGCAATTCCTCAGCCATAGCTTGTTGCCACAATGGATCAATACTCGCCTCACGGAAAGACCTAGGCTCATGATGAGATAATATGGCCGAATAGCAATGATAATCAAGTAAGTGAGAAGGGGGACGACTTACACGAGTCGACCGTCGCTGATCAATAGCTGGCAAAAGTACAGAACCAGAAGAGGGCTCATTACGAACCGTCGGTTCAGGATGCACAGGTGGAGCCACTTCAGAAGACGGAGGCATGACAGGCGTGTCAATGAGCTGTGAGTCAGAACCTATATCTGTATCTGGAAAAAGATCTGAAGTAATAAACATGAATAAAGGAGACGTCGAATAAAACGGAATGTGGAACATAGACAAGGAGGAAAAGTAGTATGCTCCAAAAAGGTAACATGATGCGAGATACACAACCTATTAGAAATCGGATCCCAACACCTAAATCCTTTGTGTTCTACCCTATAACCCAAAAAAAAAAACACAAACGAGCTTGGGGTTCTAATTTGGTCCGCTCATAGAATGGAAGGAGAACAAAGCAAGCACAACCAAAAGGACGTAACTGAGTATAATCAGGATACTGACCGTACAACCTCTCAAAAGGACTGACATCCCTAATTACTGATGAGGGTAACCGATTGAAAGCATAAACAGCAATCAAGGCTGCCTCACCCCAAAAACGATCAGGACACTTAGCAGAAAGAAGAAGAGCGCGGACAGTATCAAGAATGTGACGGTGCTTACGTTCAACTCGTCCATTTTGTTGAGAAGTATATAGACACGAACGCTGAACTAAGGTGCCCTGATCAGAAAGAAATTTCAAAAAAGTAGAATCTTTGTACTCAAGAGCATTGTCAGTACGCAAGACCTTTATAGTACAAGAAAATTGTGTAAGAATCATTTTAGCAAATTGAACATATATGTTGGACAACTCAGAACAATTTTTGAGAAAATAGATCCAGGTAAAACGAGAAAAATCATCAACAAAAATAACAAAATACCGAAAACCACTCAGAGAAGCAACAGGAGAATGACCCAAATATCAGAATGTACCGAACCAAAAGGTTTATCAGCAGTTGACAAACTATCAGAAAAAGAAAGAGTCGGTTGTTTCCCAAGTTTGCAATGAAGACAACTAAAAGACTCAAAATGACCTGAACCCAAATAACCCTTGTTATATAAAGAACGAACTTTATTCGAAGACGCATGCCCAAGACGAAGATGCCACTGGAAACTAGACATACTATCGGTGGCAGAAGCAGAAAAAGAGTAAGAACGAGAGACATAAAGTGACTGAAGCTCCAATAACCGGCCCGTCTTGCGACCTTTCCCGAGAAGTTATCCCGTCTGTGAATCTTGAACCTGAACACCAGAAGATAAAAATATATCATTAAGACCTTGGTCAACCAATTGACCAACAGAAATAAGATTCAAGGCCAAGTCAGTAATGCAGTATGTGTCGGGAAGATGCAAGGAAGGGGAATAAATCAAACCAGTATGAGTAACATTCATAAGAGTACCATTAGTAGTATGTATAGGAGGTAAAGAGGTTACGGAAGACGAGGAAGACAAAAGCTGCGGGCTAGAGGTCATCTGATTGCAACAACCAGAATCAAAATACCAATGTGATTTACCTCCAGTAGCAGACATAGAAGAATTGGAAAGAATAACTTGTTTGAGAATAGCCTCTATGTCTTGAAGAGTGTAAGACGAATGTTGAGGCTCAGTAGTGACAGCCACTGTAACAGAAGAAGTGGCGGTAGAGGAAGACCCATGACGTCGATAGAATGAACCTCTCGAACGGTATGATCTGGCTGGACAATATGTAGCAACATGACCCCGAACATGGCAAATGTGGCACACCACCGTAGGACAAAATGGAGCAATATGACCCCGAACATAGCAAATGTGGCAGACCACCATAGAAGAATCCATATCCAAAAAATAAAGAAGCACCAGCAACCAGCAACAGCACGAAGACGAAAGAAAATCACGAACTGGATCACACCAGGATGTAGCAAACGAAGAGAGGAGTCTCACGCTCCGGCTGAAGCTGTCGACGCTGTCGCAGGAACTGGGCGAGTGTGGGCCCCACGCGCCTCCAAATGGGCAAAAATTTTGACCTACGGCTTGCCGGAGGATGCCGGAGAGGATGGTTTGGGAGGTGAGAATTGAAGACGGTCGGAGACGTGCGACAAAAGAAAAGCCTATAATTGAACCTAAACCTAGTCTGATACCATGTAAGAAAGTGGGAAAAATATATGTTTTATATTATTCACAAGACATGTACACATATATATATATAGGAACATAATGAGCCTAGGAACATAATGTGTCTAAACCTAATCCTATAAGATATATACAAAATATATTCTAACAAGAGCTCTGTTGCGATATGAAAGATGGAGAGGAGTGATAAGAGACCACTCACCTAGCCAGGTCTTATGAAGAGGATGAGAAGTTAGATCGTGAGAAAAATCTCACACAAAAATCGGAACAAAGGTTTGAAACGTGAGGGAAGGGGACGACTGGTTCAAATTCTTTTTCTCACGTGAAGAAATATGGGCCATATTAAAATATTCCAATTAGGCTTAAGGAAATAGATAATTTAGTGGCCAAACTTAAGACAAATGAATTGGGCCTCAAAATAAAATGGAAAGAGGCCTAGGAATTATTCATAAAGGCTAGAAATAAATTGCCTTGGGCCAAAATACAAATCTCCAAAAAATGGGCCGAGTTTAATATAATGCGATAACAAGAATTTTCGATCGATGCGATTGATGATGAATATTAAATAGAATAAGTATATTAATTAGAGAACATCTAATTAAATAATAATAAGTCTAAACATGAAAAAAGTAGAGAAATTATCGGACTATACAAAATAAAATAATATGATAATTCAATACTCCGAAAAATCCATAATTCAAACGGATTAAATTCGGTTTATGCGATCAAACCGAAATCGACGAACGTTTTAAAGGTAAAACGGTCAAGTACTTAAATATAAAATTTAAGTACCAATTTATACACAACCAATAATAATACGTAATCCAATAAATATAATTCGATAAATAGAATAATTCGAAAATTGGGGCTTATGCTAGTGAGCTCCTCAGGACTAAAAGCGAAAATGTACACAAATTCCCTCAACGTCTGCACCAGCTCTCCTCCAATGCATCTGGCAGGTCCTTTCCTACACGGGTCATCTTCCTCTCTACCCCTTCAACCAGCTCAATCTCCAGGAGTTCGTCCCGGGTAGCGATGTCGACCTGGACCTGCTTTTCTGATTGCCCCACTATCTCTTCGGCCTTTCTTTTTCCTGACTGACCCACTTTGATGGTGACCTGGTAGCAAGACCTGGCCATCTTTTGCTTGCCCCTAACCTCTCTTACTTTGCCTCCTATGGGGAATTTGAGCTTCCTGCAATAGGTTGAGACTACCGCCCTGAAGATGTTCAAGTTGGGTCGCCCGAGTATTACACTGTACGCCGATCCAGTCTCCACGACCAATAATCTGATCATCTTTACCTGCCTTAGAGGTGTTTCCCCTAACGCCACTGGGAGGACAACTTCACCGAGGGGAACTACTTCTGCACCGCTGGAGCCGTACAAGAACATTTGAACCGGATGTAGGGGTAGCTCTAGCTTTATCTTGTCGAGGCAGTGCTTGAAGAGTGTATCCACCTGTGTCCACAAAAACGCGTGAACGTCAAAGTTTGCTATCTCCGCTGTTATCACCAGCACGTCATTGTGAGGTGCTGCCACACCCCCAAGGTCTGCAGGGCCGAAGTGGATGAGGGGTATCTCTTCCGACAGTTGGACCTCTTCTCCCGTGTGTTCTTTTATTGCCCTCGCGTGCCTCCGTCTCGCCCAATTCGAGTCTCCGTCCGACGGGTCCTTATCAGGATCTTCTCGATCCTCTCGCCCCCTCTTATTATTCTTCTTCCTTTCGCCTTTCGGGTCTTTATTCCTTAGCACAAATATTTATCAAGTGTCTTGCCCGTATTAGTCTTTCCACTTCATCCTTTAACTCCTTACAAGCATCAGTTGTGTGGCCATACTCTCTATGATAACGACAAAAGAACTATGGTCACCCTATAGGCACTCCATTTTTCTTTGGCAAGGGCCGAGGTCGGTCCAACATCACCAAGCTACCTCTTTTCTCTAATAACGTAAAAACTTACCCCCTTGGCGTAGTCAGGGGTGTGTGCGATGACCCGTTCGTTTATTGAATTTTTTGGATATTATTATTTATTGGCAGTATTATTTTATTTGGATTAATTGTCAACTTGAATTTATTGCTTGATTATTATATATATTATTGTGTGCCAGATTAATTATTTTTTTCCCGAGCATTGACCAATTGAACCGAGCCTTAATATATTTATATCGGACCTTAGAGAATCGGCCTGAGCACCCGAAGCCGTGCCTGAACCCGAACCCGAACTCGTGCCCCGCGACCCGCCTTCTCTATTACTTGGAGAGCAAGATTATTTACCCTACGTCTTTTTATTCGATGCCTTCCCCTCTCTCTAATTAAATTCACGCCGCAAATCCCCTCACTCTCATACCTCTCTTCTCTCTCGATCGCGTGCAGAACCAGAAAGCTCTCATCTCTCGTTCGTTAAATCAAACAAAGAAATCCCTCATAACTCTCATCTTTCTCTCGCTCGTTCACGTAAGAGAAGAGAAATCCCTCCATCTCTATCTCTCTCTTTATCGCGATCAAACCCCAGCGAGTTCTATTTTTCCCATTCGTGAGGAGTTCAGTCAAACATTCAACGCCGTCGATCACCTCAATTCGTGTGTGTTCGGTCATCAGAAGTTCCATCATCTTTCTTTTTCCCAGAAATTGAGATCCTGGCGATCACCACCCCGCTGTTCGTTGCTGTCGTTGCATGCCCTTTAGAACGCAAGCTGCACGCTACCGCGAACAAGGCGCCCCTATCAGCGAGTCACACGAAGCTGCCGAGCCAGATACGCACGCGCCAGCAGCCCATTTCATCTCCTCTCTTGACTCCTTGTGTGTTTTCGTGAGAACGGTACATGATGGCTTGAAACCCTTCCGTTTATTTGGTGTTTAACTGACATGAGGTGGATAATGGCATATGATCATGTTAGGGTTTGATTGAATTTATATGTGTTATATGGAGTTCTATGTTATTTGAGTTGAAGTCTTGTTAAATCACGTTAAATGGCTGAAACCCCCTTTATTTTTATGTATATGTGTTGATATTATGTTGGTGTTAATATGTGATTTGGAGAACATATGATATGAATAAATGTTGTTTTTGCGTTCATCTCTTCGATTTGATGTTGAAACTAAAGGACATGGGCTAATTTCGTGGAAACCCTGGAGTTGTGAGTGCTTTGGTGTGTTCTTGGCATGTTAGTGAAAGCTTTTGTGTCATTTTGATGCCTATTATTTGAGTTATGAATTTTTTACGTTGATCGTGCTGCGAATTTTGCAAATATCATGAAAAATTGAATTTTGAGGCTTTTGATGTGAAATTTTATTATGTTGGTCCAATATTGATGAGGTCAATGGTGTAAAAAGTTCAGGTTAAAATTCGACCTGTAGCTATGTGTTTTGATGATTTAAAGTTTTGGTCAGATTCTTGATAAATTTATGTAAAAATGAGTTTAAGGAGTTTTGAATTGAATTTTTGGGTATGATGTTGTTTTGCCTGCATACTCTTTGTGTCAAAATTTCACTTAACAATTCAAAGGATTGTCTAGTGAACTAAGAATTTCACTTTATGACTGTAATTTTGCAAAATTATTTCCCCAGGTTAAAATGAGTTTTAAGGGTCGATCTCTAGTGAACTTGTGTATTTTGAGTATATTATGTTGTGTAAAAATTTCGTTAGAAATGCTCGAGTACATTTTAAAAAGATCCGGTAGATATTGTTTTTAGGCCATTTTCCAGCACCCTGCCAGCACCCCCGGCAGCTTATAACCGGGCCCTGTTTTGGCTATTTTCTGACTTGTTTGACTTCCTTTTGACCCGTCACTATGTTTTTCATGCTGAATGTGTTCGAGAATGATATTTAATTGGTTTATCGAGTCTAGAGGTTAAGCCAAAGATTCCAAACTCCATTAGGAATTTCACGAATCACTTAGTCGTTAATGTTTCGGCTAAGTGAATGTTATTGAATGTGTTTTTAAGTGTCGGGATTGTTGTTGATAGGACTATCTTGATTAATGTAAGTTCGACGAGCTGAGCCCTCGACCTAAGTCCTTGCCTTGTGTGAATCTACCACTTCGGTATCCAGGTGGGTTGTATTTTAAAAATTTATATGCCGTAAATTATTTATGTCCTATTGGGTTGGTATGATATATGTATGCATGTGAACATGTAGCCTATCGATGTGTGTTGTTTAAGTCGTCGTACGGTTGTCCCCGTCTGGTAACACAAAGCTTCCCGACCGGCTGGAACGTGGATAATCGCCTTCTTTCTCGCCGGTTGAACGTCGTGCACCTACAAAGAACTCTCACACCGGAGGGGTTTTCCGAAGAAGAGCCTCTGAAGCTTAAGTCAGTGTATGTTCAATCAATTCTCAAGAGTAAGCAATAGAATGATCGTGTCGAAGAAGAGAGGCTCACCCCCTTTATATATGGGTGAGATACCTGACCTAGGGCTGCCCGGATTTGATGAGCTGTCAGCCCTAACTGCCCGTCCATACACACCATACGCGTGTGTCAGAGGTAGCCGTCGCTACTATCGCCTGCACCAATCCCCTTTGGACGCGTGTCCTCTCGCACATGGGGTAGGCTGTCAGAGGTGGTTATTGCTATCAACCACTGCCTTCTCGACACGTGTCCCCCTGCACATGGGGTAAATATTCTCCTGGAATTCAGTTAGAGGCTTTCCCACGCGCCTGCGACTAGGCCGATCAGCGTGGTGTTAAGTCCTCGAAGTGGTCGACCTATCGAGGCCGACTGAACTGCTCGATCGTTCACCTTCTCGAAGGATCGTTTGGTCGACCGCCTTGTTGGTCGACTGGTTAATTGCTTGATTTCTTTAATTTCCTCATAATACGACCCCCTCGACCGGTTAATAGACTGGTTTAGCCTTGTGGGTATAATATCCTATATCATCTAGTCCCCCCCACTCTGGTCGAGTCTGAATGACTCGATCTAAGAGTGAATTTGTGCCTATTAACCTCCTGGATAACATGGTGTCCGATATCGACCATCTGATGGATTTCCCGCTTATTTTTTCAAATAATGCCTCATTAATTGCCAGAGATAGGGTCGCCTGTCACATGTCCTTTCTGCCGCGCCTACTTTTTTTACCACGCGTCGCGTCTGCCGCATCTGTCAGTTCCTTTAATGATAGCGCCTCCTCGCATAACGTGCCCACTTTGAGTGTTGTGTCAATTAATGCTTCCCACTGTTAGATTTTGTTTTAATCCAACGGTCTTGCTCTCCCAACCCTTTAACTGTCAAAGTATAAATTTGGTACTTAGCGAATTTTCTTAGTTTTTCGACCTTTACAATTTCGAACTCTCCTGTGTTCAAATACCCCTTTTGCAAGAACCCTAATCTTTTTCGGTGATTTCTCCTGCGATTTTCAAGTTCTTCCATATCTCTCATCTGCGATCATGAGTAAGTTGCTCCTCATCTGATTTTATGCTTCATGTGTCTAGGATTTTGCACTTTGAATTTCTTGAATTGGGTGTTTGAAGTGTGCTGATTGAGTATTTTGAATTTGTATGTTGGGTGTCGGCTTTCGCCTGTTAATCGTTGTAGATTTTGTCCTCTCCCTTTGAAATTATCCCGGAATCCTTGTTCTTCTTCCTCAATTTCTCCAAAATCGCCCTTTTCGTAGAAACCTAATTTTGAAGACCTTCTCTTCTTTCCTCTTTTCTTTTTTGTCCAAATTCCTCTTTTTGATATTGTTCCTTTCTTTTTTGTTTTTAGATCCTACCCGATATAGGATATTATACTAGACCCGGTTTAATGGATAAAGCGGATACATATTGGAGGATAAGCCCACTAAGACATCTAAGCCCAACGATAGAGGTCAAGCCCAACTTGGGCCCAAAAGGTACACTCCCCCTATAAAAGGGGGCCAACGTACCTCATTCTCTCATTCTCTCCTTATTTCGATACTACACTTTTTCTCTCTCTTGATCTGAGCACTGACTTAAGCATCAGAGGCCGGACGTCGGGGCCACCCCCGGCGTTGGGTTCTGCAGGTGCGGAGGCCGTTCGAGTTGAAGGAGCCGGGTAAAATCTATTCACTTCAGGCTTTGTCTGGGATTTTGGTTTTGGACGAGGTGACGAGGTCAGTGGATTTACCCGCGGCCTTGGTGGTAGTATCTTTGGCAAGGGGAGCTCGATGGTCGGTTTTTTGACAATCGTCAGTTTTTTTACGATCGTCAGTCTTTTGGCGGTTTTCGGTGCGTTGGCGGTCATCGGTTCTTTGGCGATCGTCGGTTCTTTGGCGATCGTCGGTTTTTTGGTGGCGAAAGTCAATTTTCTATTGGCGATCAGTGGTTTTGGTTTGGCGATCATTAGTTTTGGATGTGGTCGAGGGAGTCAAGGTCTGATTGGTAGAGGCAGAAGCAGATGGGTGCTGAGGAGCTTTGCTGGGAGGAGGTGGAGGAGCTTGACGTGTTTGATGCTGATGTTGCTGCTGTTGCCGTTGTTGTTGTTGCTGTGGTTCCTTCGACGGCAGTGGGGGAGGCGGAGGAGTCTCTCGCGGAGGCGATTGTTGCCGTGGCTCAGGTCGAGATCCGGAGAAAGTGGCCGATCCCTCAGCTTGGCCTCCGGTCGAGCCAGAGGCAGCCCCAGTCTTCTTTTTAAGAGGAGTCTTCCTCAAAGGAATGTTGAAACTAGGCACCTCTACAAAAGAATAATAAAAGATTAGAACCAACATCGACAAGGGATAATTAAGACAAACAAGAGGAGTTCCAGAACATCTAAGTAATCTGGTCGAAGATTACCTGGGTCATTCTCAATCCGGATAAGATCGAGGACCTCATCACTTGGAGGAGAACAGGCCTTGTGGGTAAGAAGACCACAATAATGGAGGAGGTTCTCATCCCTAAGAAGTTTTTCGGACGCAACGGACTTGGAGTTCCAAGTGAAGACCCGTTGGTCGAACAGAGGGTTTGGAGGAGGGGCTGAAGCCGCCTCTCGCGAAACTTCCTTGACCCAAGGGACGGACAGCCAAGGAAAAGGAGCATCAGGCCGGACAAAAATGAATTTATCACTCCACTTGGGGAGATTGGAGGGGATATCATTGATGAAGTGGGCGCCATTGCGGCTCTTCAAATAGAGGCCACGACCTTGCTTAGAGGGGGCGTAGCAATAATGGAAGAAGTCTAGGTCGAATCGATCTAAACGGACGTGGCAGAGGATAATAAAGATGGTCATAAAATGAATGGCGTTTGGGGGGAGTTGGTGCAGAGAAAGCCCAAACCATTGACAAATCTGAAGAAGTTCAGGGCACAGGGGAAAGCGAAGGCCGAGTTTAAATTGGATTTCAAAAAATGTCCCTAACAGTTCCTCGGGGGATGGTCGTATTTATCAGAGGAAGAAGACTAAAGAACGCCCAACCGAGAGGTTGGCCGATCTTTTCAGGATCATACCAAGGATGGGAAAGAGAAGTAGAAGATGGACACCTCGAAGAAGCCTTAAAGGGTTTTTTGGTCGAGGCCTTATTGGAAGGAGAGTTGGAAGTACCAGGCTGAGAAGAAAAAGGAGGAATGTTTGAGGAAGGAGCAAACGTGGGTTGAGGGGAAGCGATCTCGTCCTCCTCGGGCTCATCTAAAGCAATGAGGGCAGGTCGACGGTGGCGGAGAGGGACGTTATCCATAGTGTCCCCGGAATTGAAAGAAGCACTT
Source organism: Striga hermonthica (assembly GCA_902706635.1). NCBI lineage: Eukaryota > Viridiplantae > Streptophyta > Magnoliopsida > Lamiales > Orobanchaceae > Striga > Striga hermonthica. The sequence goes on from CACSLK010015970.1 coordinate 276,829, forward strand.
TGGGCGGTAAAAACACAGGTAGGAACGGTATCGTCGGGCCGAAGGATAGAAAGAGGAACAGCTTCGAGGGCTGAGGGCAAGATTTGGACCGAGTCGGAGGAAGTGGTCGAGGTGGCACTGGTCAACGTTCTTCCAAGACTCACTCCGCTGGCTCGACCAAGGCACTGGTCGAGTTCAACGGTCCAGATGGCGCGGGACACGAGGTTTCCCTTGGAAAGCGTTCTCGTACTGACCAAGGTGAGGTGGTCATGAAGTGAGTGCGCACCAGCTATCAACGGCCTAATCCGTTGGCCCCAAAGTCGACATCCCTTTTGTCGGCCTCCGTGAATGAGGTGGCCGAGCGCCACGAGGGTGCTCTCCTCGAGGAAGACCGCAAGAAGGCCATCGTTACCTTGCCCGAAGTTGGCGACAAGCTTGTGCAGTGGCTTGCCCAGGTATTAATTATCTTATATTCACATTGACTCCATCCTGCCTTTGTTTTTCGACATATAGATTGAATTGCCTTATTTTCGCTCGATTATAGGGCTTGGTCGAATTCTTGCCTCTGGCCAAAGAAGCTTGAGATAGCTCTGGCAAGTCCATAAAGACCCTCGAGAGCAACATTTGCTTTCTGCAAGACAAAAACTCAACTCTCCTGCATCACAACGCCAAACTCCGCGAGACGCAAACCGAACAGAAGGCCGAGTTCGAAGTCAAGGTTAAGTCCCTTGATGAAGAGCTCACCCTAAAGAATAAAGTTCTCGCGGAGCGGGAGGCTGTCCTTGCGATAAAGGAAGTTGCAGTGGCCGAGAAAGAAAGCGCACTAAAAGAGAAGGAGGCTGCGCTCGAACAAGAGCGATCTGCTCGAGCCCAAGTTGAGACTGCTCGAGCGCAAGCGGAGGCTGCTCGAGCACAGGCAGAAACGGCTTGAGCACTGGCAGAGGCTGACCGAGTTGAGATGGAGGATACCTTGGCCAAAGAAAGGGCTGCCCACACAGAAGAGAAGCAGAGATATGCAAACGCCACTGCTCTCCGAGCTAGACAGATGCTCTGGGCGACAACAACCGGGCAGCTCTTTCTCCGCGGACATTGCGCACAAGTGGTGGCTGATTTCACGCAGTCGCCACAATTCTTGAAGGAGGTCCAAGATTTCGGGGTGGACTGCTTCCAGTTCGCCCTGCAGAAGGATGGCGAGCAGATCGCCGAGGATGACTTCGAGCAGCTCGGTCCCGGGGCTATCTGGGACGCCTTGCCAAAGGTTGTCTCTAGCTTTCGCGGTGACCCTACTCTGCCGCTCGAGCATGAGTGGTGGTCGGGGCAACTCGAAAGAACCTTAGGCCGATCGAATATTTTGAAAAAGACCTTTGCTCTGCCCGATGACGCTACTCCTCCAGCTGCTATGTTGGTCGCAATGGCTGAATCTATCCGACGACGTCCACTCAACGAGGACTGTGACTAGACCTCTAGTACCAGCCATCAGCCCAATCCTAATGCTAACTCGAGCAACGCTGACTCGGTCGCGACCCCTCCTCCTTAGATTAGCTTCTTTTGTCTTTTATTTCTTTCGTACTTTAGTCTTGTAATGCAATGTACTTTATAATTTCCTTGGAATGGTAATGTTTTGTTTTCGATTTGTCCTTGTCTTCGATATGGTTCTTGATGACCTGACTTGATACTTTTGCACATGATTGATGCAAGCCTTATCGAAGCACTGACATATTCCCATTAGTCGCATATTTCAGCTGATTCGTTTGTCTCGTAATCAATTAGATAACTTGAACTTAACCCTGACATACACACACATACGCATCCACCTCCAAAAATGGTTGATGTATGCGACCATCGACCTATAAACATGGTGTGTTTTGGGCTTTGAACACATGCCCACCCTCAAAGGGGTGGTCGTTACATGCGACCATCCAGCCTCATGGACTTACTTATGATGGCTTTTTATCTTGAACGCATGCCCACCCTCAAAGGAGTGGTCGTTACATGCGACCATCCAGCCTCATGGCCTTGTTCATGATGGATTTTTGTTCTTCGAACACATGCCCACCCTCAAAGGGGTGGTCGTTACATGCGACCATCCAGCCTCATGGCCTTAATCATGATGGATTTTTATTTTTGAACACATGCCCACCCTCAAAGGGGTGGTCGTTACATGCGACCATCCAGCCTCATGGCCTTAATCATGATGGCTTTTTATCTTGAACGCATGCCCACTCTCAAAAGAGTGGTCGTTACATGCGACCATCCATCCTCATGGCCTTGTTCATGATGGATTTTTGTTCTTCGAACACATGCCCACCCTCAAAAGAGTTGTCTTTATATGCGACCATCCAGCCTCGTGGCCTTAATCATGATGGCTTTTTATCTTGAACACATGCCCACCCTCAAAGGAGTGGTCGTTACATGCGACCATCCAGCCTCATGGCCTTAATCATGATGGCTTTTTATCTCGAACACATGCCCACCCTTAAAGGAGTGGTCGTTACATGCGACCATCCAGCCTCATGGCCTTAATCATGATGGCTTTTTTATCTCTAACACATGCCCACCCTCAAAGGAGTGGTCGTTACATGCGACCATCCAGCCTCATGGCCTT
>CACSLK010015970.1:301795-341808 GCA_902706635.1 Striga hermonthica
GCCTTCCCACACTGCAGCACGTAATAATAATCCCGTGAAAATTTTATTTAATTATTTATTAATGGTGCACATGCAACAATCTATTTCTTCCTGTTGTACTCGTCATGATCAAGAAGGTCCTCTAGCAACTTATTGTCGTAATACTCGAACTCGATCACTTCACGCGAGGGCTCTTCCTCCCTCCCCTGCATGGACCCACCTGCTGCGAAATGGGACGAGCTGCTGGGCATGTTATACTCCTCGGGAAAGTTAAGTATGGCCAGATGCCCCCTCATTCCGTACGCTGCCCTGTCGTAGGCCCGGGCAGCCTCCTCAGCTGTGCCGAACGTCCCTAGCCACACTCGCGGGGCCCCCTGACGGGCCGAGTCTCGTATCTCGGCCGCGTATTTGCCCCACGGCCGCTTTCGCACGCCTCTGTACTTTATTTCTCCTGCATTTTGGTTTTCTTGACTGTTTTTTCCTCTGTCATCCATGTTGTTTTGGTTTTTGGTTGATTTTTCGTTTCTTTTTTTTTTTTTTTCCTGTTCTTGTCTTCTTTGGTGGGAGTTATTAACTTATTATTGTGTGTGGAGTGAGGTGGCAATTTATATTATTGTTTCACGAGTCAAAAAAGGTATATTGGAATTTTGACGAGAACAGAGCTATGTTGTCCACGTGGACGAGCTTGTGGTGGAAAACATGTCCCACGTGGATGGAAGCTACCATGTAGACCAGAATTGTTTTATTAGTATATGATATGCATTGTATTTGGACTGGTCAAAGTGGTGGCTTTGGGACTTTTAAGACTGTTTTTTTTACATCACTTTTGGTAAGTTGGATTTCATTTCCCATGCAAATATTTCTTATTATTTGATAGAAAATATAATAGTGAATGGGGGAAAAAAGGATGGATGGAAAGGAACGGTTGTTTTAACAATTATTAGATGCGCACGTGCAGAATTGGATTCCTAATAAGAATCGAGAAATGGTCTAAAACATTGGTGAAGAAGTCATGCTTCTGACATCAGGTGTGACATAATTTAAGAATTGAGTCCACAATCAATTTTCCGTTTTGTGATCATACTGTCCAAATTTATGTTTTTTTTTTCTTTTTTTTTTATTGTATAGAATTGGATAGATAAAACCGCACAAATGTGCAAAGGTATAGCTTCTAACTGAATAATACAACAAAAAGTTGAATAAACTGAAAGGACGGATCAGAAGACCGCTTAGAACCGACACTAGAAATGCTAGAAACTAAAACACAAGACTCACGACACGACTGACGCGACAAAACGCTAAAACACACTACAAATCTCCCAAAAAGAAAAATCAGAGGACCGCTTAGAACCGACACTAGCAATGCTAGAAACCAAAACACACGACTCACGACACAACTGACGCAACAAAACGCTAAAACACACTACAAATCTCCCAAAAGGAAAATAAATAGAAAACGTTCCCAAATGGATACTCACACTCAGGTTCATACACAGGCCAATGGCCCAAACTAAAAACACGAGACCGAAACAAGCAACAAAACCAAAAACCACACTTGACAAAAACAAGAACAAACAAAATAAGCTAGAAAACGAGCCCTTCCACAACAGAATGAAAGAGTCGAACTAGCAGATGAACAATCAACTCCAAGGAAAAAGATCTGGAGGCCCAGGAACCGCAACCAAAACTGCTGAAACGCCTAGCTGAAGCCGAACCCAAGTCTAGAACCAAGCTCAAAATCAATCAGTCTCCAGCCGAAGGAAACCGAACATCGCATCACCCAACTAACGCCACTAGTCGAGACCAGCACAACCCCACCCTACTAACACCACTAGCCGAGTACTGTCGCACTAGCTCCCCCGAGCCCAATAGAGAACCGAGGAGAGAAGAGAAGTCCAGCTCCACTGAGACCTACATGGGCCCTTTGTCGTCTCATCATAATTTTTTCTCCATTCTCCTTCTCGTATTTTGCTCGCATTGTCATGCTACCACTCGACTTTCATCTTGGTCAAGTCATCCTTGATTGTCTTTATTAAGGAGCGGGACTTATTATTATGCCATCATTATTTTTTTGCTATAGTTTTTCATGATGTAGTCTGACACCTTTTCATTTTCAATTTCAAATTTGAATTTTGATGTGATACGTCTTTCATATTCCCCCTCTTCGTATTTCGTGCTTCATCACCGTTAATTCTTGCTTTGATCCAAGGGTCAATACTTCGCTCTTTCTACTATAAATACTCCTTAACCCTTGGTTGAACCACTTTTCACAATCTCGCATTCTTAAAATTTTGTTTAAGCTCTCAGAAATCTCTGCGCTTTCGGCTTTCCTGGTGTCCTTTCACAAATTTCCAAATCTCATATCATCTTCTTACAGATTATCATGTGTAAGTTTTCTAATTCCTTAATTTCTGCAAAAATTATTTCTTCTTGGTGTTTTATGTTGAAGTTCATATGGATGTTCTTCATGTTCTTCGCGATTTTCCTGTGTTTTCTGGCGAACCTAATGTCAGATCTTATGAAACTCCCATCTAGTTTGAGTAATGTGGTTTTTTTTAAGTCAATTTAGAGTGCTAAGTTGACACAACAGTTGCCCGTGAAACCCTTAGTCGACTACGACTAGTAAGTCGATTTGATCGACTTAGCCTTAGGCCTACTTGGTCGCTTTCTTTTGGATCTTCTTTTAACGTATTTGGTTGAGCCTAATCGAGTGATTTACGAGTTTTCTTGTTTCTTTAGACTGTACTCCCCAGAAAATGGTTTATGTCCCTAAGTCGACTTTATCATCTTCCCTGAGTCGACTTGTGATAATATATTTTCGTAAGTTGATTTGTCCCCGCATCATGCGTATCTTTTTCTTAACTCACACTTAGCTTGCACTTTAAGTGTACATATCACGATTTTTATTGAAATTTTCACTAGATTCCTACTCTGATTCCTCTCCCGACACATATGAATGTCTGATTGATGAGGGTCTGCTTTTCTCCGATTCTGTTCAAATAATTGCCTTTAGGCCAGCCGTCGAGCAGGTAAGTCGTGCTCGTGATGTAGATAACTATTCTGATGGGATGTCGATTGGGATGCGTATAATCAAGCACTCTTATCGGGTACCTTGGCGATTGAATTTCAAAATTCTTCTCGAGTCGAGAGTCCTCCTCGTCTAATCCTTATCCCCCGACATATTCCTCTTAAGTTTTTAGATATTCTTGTACATAGAACGAGTCCTATTTCTGTACCAATAATTTCTCCCCTTCCCGAGCCTCAACATGTTGTAACAGTTGTTTCTACATTAGTTAAGTTAGTTGTTCTAAATCCTTCTTCTCATGCCCCTACAGCTAAAATCAACGATTTCAGGGCATATAGTGGACTTACTTCCGACTGGGAGATAATCGCTCCTGGTCCTAAATACAACTTTGCTCATCCTCCTCTAGACTGTTTCACTTTCTCCATTAACCAAATAATGTTCGGACTACGCTTTCCCATTCAACGCGAGCTACTCTCACTTTATAATTTGTACAATGTACCATAAATCAGTTCTCTCGTAATTCTATTGGCATAATGGTGGCCTTTATTATTGTCTCCAAAATAAAGCTGGACCAGTTTCCTACCCGAGTTCTTTTTTTACTGCTACGGGTATCGATTCATAAAGGACTCCCATTGTTTGGGTCGTCGCTCTCACGTTACTTTCCTCGACGAATTCTCTTCGAAAGTCACCGAGTGGAAGTCGAAATACTTCTTTATTCAACCTACTTCTGGTCAATACCCCTTCACGAACGTCTGGATTAATAGCAAGGTCAAGCAACGCAAACGACCTCGATTTGATAAATTTTCTGCCATGCTCGAGGAGCTGAATAGTTTTACTTAGAGTGCTCGTCAACTGATTAGGGATCGTCCCCTTATCAACCACTGTGGTATATGTGTCGACGAGGATGCTCCTCGAGTGGACGATCCTCGTAAGTTAGTTTTTTATTATTCATTGTCCTATGTTTGAGCATTATTCTTGCTACCTTATTCGCATCGTGTGTTAAAAAATATTCTTCTCATCTCGACTGTTTGTATTTATGATTATTTTCTTCTTTCTCGTTGCAGATAAAGTTCTTCAACGCTTCTAGTCGAAGAAGAAAAAGCCCGAGGATAAGTCCACGGGTTGACCTAATCCTCCACAGAAATCCGAAGGCAGGTCTGGTTCTGCTGTAAAAACAGCGGCAGTGAACAGACTGTTGCTCAAAAGTCGAGGGTTGAGAACACTCTCAAGTCACACGAACAGTCGGGCTTTCACTCTCGTAAGAGAGCCCAGGATCAGCGAGACGTGATCCTGGTAACTGAGGCGCTCAAGCGCCAGAAGAACAAGGGCAAGGAAAAAAAATGAGGTCGAGGAATCTTCTCCTATCAAGGTGCGTCCTGTCACCCTTGAACAACCATCTCAACTCCACGACAATCCTAACTCTCATGAGCTTCTTGAGTACATCCACTAAGATCTCCCTAAGGCTGATAGATCTCGGATCAACGCCGACCCTTACCCCTTAGCTCGCTATGCTACTCGAGTTCTGCCAAGGGTAAGGCTCGTTAATGTTTTTCTGCATACTGTCGAGATTTAACTGTTCGCTAATTTCTGACTGCCTGCATCCTCCATTCAATGATAGGGGAAACTGCTTCCCCTCACTCCAACTTCAAAGCCATGGGAGAAATAATTAGCCAAGTGCAAAGAGCTCGACGAGAAGGAAGAGGAGCTCAAGGCTGCGAGGGTCGTCATTACAAAACTGAAGGCCGACAAGGTGGTGGCCTACCAGAAGCTGGAGAAGTTAGGGTCGACCTTGACAAGGCTAACGACGCTGCCCTAGCCGAGAGGGAGGCGAGGCTCCTCGAGGGGTGCATAACCGTCTTGAAGTCTCCCACGGGTTCTGTGTTCCTCGAGCATTATTACCTAGAGACCGTCGAGCAGTTCTGCAACTCCCCGGCCTTCCTCAAGAAACTCTACCCCGCGACTATCCAGTATTTCAATCACAAATTTGACGCATGAGATTCGGTCATGGCTAGATCTGAGTTTTCTGACAAGTTCGATTGCGATGAGGTCACAAAAACCTTGCCTTTACCCGATGGTTATCAAGGTGATCAGTCTCTCCCCTCCGACCACCCGTGGCGGGTTGGTCTCGAGACGAGGGCTATTGCGAGGGCTGATTTGGGTGGTCGACTTGAGGTTATTCTTTTACCCTCACTCGGTCCGACTGACCTAGTCAGGCCAAGTGGATCGGACAACGAGGTGCCTCTAGAAGTTGGGGGAAGCGGAAAAGCGAACGGAGATGAGGGTGAGTGTGACAAGAAGACAGAAACTGTTGTTGCTGACGAGGGAGAGGATGTTGAGAAGTCTACTGCGAATTCTTAGATGTTTGACTTTTTCTCATTTTGGATGTGATTGCTTTTTGGAACAAGTTTCTTGCTCGTCTTCGACCTATATTTGATATCGTTTGCTAGGTGAAGGTCGAGACGACATATTCTATATGTCCGACATTTATTATGATTAATCAAATCATTTTATCCATTTGTGATTGTTTTTGTCTTGTTTTCTATTTGCGGTGATTGTTTTGTAGAATTTTGTGTTGATGTTATATTTCCTTTAACTGCTTCGTATACGACACTATCTCGGGGTTGCTTTCAAATCGAGATAATAGCTTGTTACTGGTTATTATACCTGCTCATGAAATCGAATACTAGTGACATCGTTGCCAGTCGGCTTCAAGTTGTTGCTTGGCTCTTTTATTTATATGAAGTGTTTTGTCTCGTTATTCTGCCATACCATCTCTCAACCCGACATGCGAGCTGTTCGTATTTGAGCAAGAGTTTTAGCAGTTTCATAGCAGTTATATAAAGATTTACAACCCGTCTTCTCCCAACTCACATTGCGAGCTGGTCGAAGTCGAGCAAAGATTTAGCAGCTTCATAGCTGCTAACTGAAGTTTTTCGACTTTTCTTCTCCAACCCAGCTTGCAAAGTGGACGAAGTCGAGCAAGGCTTTAGCGGCTTCATAGCTACTAACTGAAGTTTTTCGACTCGTCTTCTCTAAACCCAACTTGCGAGCTGGTCGAAGTTGAGCAAGACTTTAGCAGCTTCATAGCTGCTAACTGAAGTTTTTAGACTCGACTTCTCCCTACCCATAATGCGAGCTGGTCGAAGTCGAGCAAGGCTTTAGCAGCTTCATAGCTGCTAACTGAAGTTTATCGACTCGCCTTCTTCCAACCCAGTTTGCGATTTGGTCGAAATCGAGCAAGGCTTTAGCAGCTTCATAGCTACTAACTAAAATTTTTCGACTCGCCTTCTCCCAACCCATCTTGCGAGCAGGTCGAAGTCGAGCAAGGCTTTAGCAGCTTCATACTTAGTCTTAAGTTGTTTAATTAAGTTGATCTTGTACCTGATAGCTTCGTGGCTATTCGAGATTCCATTCAAGCTCATAACTTCATAGCTGCTAGTTAAGTCGACTTCGTAGTCGTTAGCTACAGAGCTATTTGAGGTTCCATTTGAGTACGATTTCATAGTTGTCAGTTAAGTTGACTTCGTAGTCAATAGCTTCGTATCTATTCGAGGTTCCACTCGAGAATACAACTTTGTAGTTGTTAGTTAGGTTGACTTCGTAATCGATAACTTCATAGCTAATCGAGATTCTACTCAAGTTCACAACTTCGTAGTTCTTAGTTAAGTCGACTTCGCAGTCAATGGCTTCATAGCTATTCGAGATTCCGTTCGATCTCACAGCTTCGTAGCTGCTAGTTACTCAACTTCGTAGTCGTTAGCTTCATAACTGTTTGAGGTTCTACTCGAGAATACAATTTCGTAGTTGTTAGTTAGGTTGAATTCGTAGTCGATGGCTTCGTAGCTATTCGAGGTTCCACTCGATAATAAAACTTCGTAGTTGTTAGTAGTGGACTTCGTAGTCGATAGCTTCATAGCTATTCGAGATTCCACTAGAGTTCACAACTTTGTAGTTGTTAGTTAAGTCGACGTCATAGTCGATAGCTCCATTTCTATTTGAGATTCCACTCGAGTTCACAACTTCATAGTTGCTTGTTAGGTAGACTTCGTAGTCGATAACTTTATAGCTATTCGAGATTCCACTCGAGTGCACAGCTTACCGTTCTATAAAATTCAGTTTTTCGAATCATCTCAACTAGTCAATTTGCAAATGTTAAGACATAATTCAAGCATAACTCAAGCAATTTATTTCATTACTAAAGTCGTTTTTTTGAAGTTGTTCAGTACAAAAAGGGTTTCATACATAACTTAAACATAAAAGCGTTTAGATGAACCACATATCAAGATCGTGGTAGTTGTCTCCCTTCTCCATATCTGAGCTAATATGCACCTGTCTCGAGCACCTTCATGATGGTGTAGGGTCCTTCCCAATTTGCCCATGTCATTAGCATCTCTCGCATTCTCGCAGCTGGTTCTCTGCTGCAAGTCGCACCTTTGGCCAATAGTTGCATGCTCGCAGAGCCTTTCCTGCTAAAGTTCGAGATCTTGTATGCGCTCTGTAACATCCTTCATGAACTTCTTTCAAAACATAATTTCCTTCATTCTCTGAAACACATCTTAGATGAGGCCCGACAAATGACCTTTTGTAAAGACCCCCTCGACCTCGAAGTACTTTCTCAGATATCGGGCCACTTTCTCTGCTTGTTCTTTGTCCCATACGGGGACTTTCTGCTCCATGAGTTCTTTAATCATCGCCCTCCAATCCTCATTTTCCTAGATTTCTATAGCTTCCTCCAAAACACCCCCTTCCAAGTATAAAGTTGTGATGTTCTTTCCCGTCTTCCCTTCATTTGAGCTAACGATTCGTGCTAGCCAATCTACTCTCTTATTCTCCTCCCTTGGTATTTGTATTAATTCGAAATTTTCTCAGTCCTTAGACTAAACTATGTACCTCCTCGACATATTTCATCATACGTTCTTCTTCAATCTCGCATCTCCCCATGACTTGACCCACCACGAGTTGTGAGTCGGAATGTGCCACTATCTCAGTGGCTCCTCTTCCTATTGAGAGTTTAATTCCCTTGATGAGTGCCTTATACTTTGCTTCATTGTTTGAGGCCTTAAATCCCACTCTAATGGAGAAGTCGAGTTCTGCTCTTTTTGGGGAGACCAAGACTATGCCGATTCCTGATCCTTTGGCATTAGAAGACCAGTTTATATGCATCATCCACTTCTTTTCCTCTCATTTAGTGCATTCTTGAATAAAGTTGGCCAGCGCTTTGAGCTTTTATAGCTCGTCTAGGCTCTTACTTGCTAGGATACTCGCTTAACTCGAAAACCCATTTAACAAATCGACCTGATACCGTAGGTCATCCCAGTGTTTCTCCCAACTGAAAGTCTGTCCTCACCACTATTGCAAGATTAAGAAAATATGGTGTCATCTTTCTGGATGTTATCACCAAGGTCAGCACAACTTTCTCGACATCCGTGTATCTCATCTCTGCTCCTTAGAGCAGCCTGCTCGTGTAATAGATTGGTTGTTGGGATCCTCCTTCTTCTCGAAGTAAGACTGAACTCAAAGAGACTAGTCCCACAGAAACATATCGTCATTAGGCGTTGGCTTTGCCAGCAAAGGCAACTCCATCAAGAACTCCTTTAGTTTTTCAAGTGACACCTACGCTTCCTCGCTCCATAAGAACGTTGACGAAAGGAAAACGTTTCTCAATAGCTCGAGCAATAAACCTGCTCAACCCCGCAATTCGCTCCATTAACACTTGCACTTCACGAATGTTCCGCGGTGGATCCATGTCGAGTATGGCTCGCACTTTCTCCTTGTTCACCTCTATTTCTTGCTTAGTCACAACATACCTAGGAATCGACCTACCCTCACTCCAAAGGCACATTTGTTTAGGTTAAGCTTCACTCCAAACATTCTAAGTGTTTTGAAAGTTTCTCTAAAGTCACTAGCGTGCGACGTTGAGCTCCTATTTTTCACCAAGTAGTCAACTACATAAACCTTCATATTGCAACCTATTTGCGAATTGAACATCCTGTCTGTCAACCTTTGGTAAGTCGCTCTCGTATTTTTAAGTCCAAAGGGCAACACGACATAGCAATACGTCCCCTTGCTCGTCACGAAACTCACCTTGATTTGATCTTCTGGTGCTAAAGGAACTTGGTGGTATCCTGGGATACATCCATCATGCTCAGCAACTCACAACCTGTCGTGGAGTCGACTAGCTGATCAATTCTCGACAACATGTAGTGATCCTTTGGGCATGCTAAATTCAAGTCTCAAAAGTCGATGAACATGCGTCATTTGTTCAAAGCTTTATTCACCATCATTGTATTTGAAATCCATTCCGGAAATTGTATCTCTTTGATGTGTTTCGCCCTTAACAACTTATCCACCTCGTCTTCAATGACTTTGTCTATCTCTGCCCCTTGGTGTCTAAGTCATTACTTCACTGGTTTTCTTAAGGGGTCTACATTAAGTTTGTGCTCCATGATTCTTGGATCAATCCCTGTCAACTCCTCTGAAGGTAAATATGTCTCTAAACGTTTTCAGTAGCCCCACTAGTTGGTCTCTCAACTCGTCCTCGAGCCCCTTTCCCACCTACATGGTTTGATCCTCTTTTTCTCTAATTTAAATTTCCATCAACTTCTCGTGTGGCTTGAGGTCACTCCCTCTCGCCCTTTTATCTTCCGACAATTGTCGTTTGCCTTCTTTGATCTCAGCTTGTTGATTAGTCTTAACCGCTAACTAATAGCATGTTCTTTGACCTTTGGCTTCTCTCAGTCGATCTCCAACGGGGTATTTCAATTTTATATGGTAGGTAGACACCACGGCTTGAAAAGCGTTGAGTGTTGGCCTCCCCAAGATCACTTTGTACGCCGACTCAACATCCACCACTACGAATCTAACTATTTACACCTTTCTCAAGTCACCTTCCCACAAGACGACTGGCAGCATTGTTTCCTCCAAATGTGCTACTTCTGATCTATTGAACCCATAATTTGACGTATGCAGGGGTATGAGCTCAATTTCGAGTTCTATTCTCTTGAGGCAATCATAGAAAATGACATTCACTGAACTTCCTTTATCCACGAACATCCGTGGTACCTCATAACCCGCTACTTGTGTTGTTATCATTAAGGCGTCGTTATACGGCCTCTCGACCTCTCCAACGTCAACAAATTCAAATTTCATCACTGGCCTATTCTCTTCGACTTGTTGTACCTCGACCTTGGCATGTTGGCCCCCTGCATACGCCTTTCTCGCTCGATTCGAGTCCCCATTTGTTGGTCCTCCAAATATCATATTAATTACCCCTCTCTTTAGTGGAAGCTCCACCTTTTCAAGTGATCTCGCCCTCTTGCGAGGGCTCTTGCTCCTTTCTCTCCTTCGACTAGACCTCTCGCTATCTTTGTAAATGAACTCCTTCAAGTATCCTGCCTTAATCAACCTCTCGATCTCGTCTTTCAAATGTCCGCAATCATCTGTGTTATGCTGCTAGTCTTTATGAAATTGACAATATAAGTTGCTCTTGGGCTTCACAGGTCCATCCTTAATCGTTGTTGGCCAGCTTACCACATCCTCATGAATCTCCTTCTCCATCGCCTCCAAAATTCTCGCTTGAGGGGCTGATAAAGATGTGTATTGAATTGGCCTCCATCCTATAGATCATCATTCCCCCCTTTATGCTCGCTGGGATCCTTTTCTGTCTCCCGGAGAGTGGGATTTCTTATCTTTCTTCTCATCTCGAGTCTTCATCTTAACTGTTTTTGTAGTTTGCAACAAGTCGGCCTCCGCCTCTTCGACATTCATATACTTAGCACACCTTCCCAGGACATCATCAAAAGTTCTACCAGATCATTTGGCCAAGGAGTTCCTAGACAAGCCTGGTAATAGTCCCTTAGTTAGTCCTCCCGACATGATCTCCTCCATGGTTGTGGGCACATCCACACATGCTCAGGTATATCGAGCTACAAAATCTCGCAACGACTCCCCTTCTTTCTGCTGCATCCCAATCATAATGAGGTAGGATTTTTCCTGAGCTCTGAGACTTGCATATTGATTGAGAAAGCTTGAGTTGAATCCATAAAAGTCTCGGACAGCTCCTAGCGATAACGGATGGAACCAGTCTTGAGCCAATCCTCACATTGTTGTTAAGAAAACTCGACATTGAACATGATCACTATAACGGTGGGGCAATGCTATATTCTCAAAACTTCTCAGATGTCTAGTTGGGTCTGTAGACCCGTCATACTATATGCACAGCTCCCTAAACACTTGCGGTAAATCGGCGTCCTGATGTGTTGGGAGAATCTTCGTCCCTTCTACTCAAGCTTGTAGGTCGTGGTCCTGGGCCATGAACTGTTCCAAATTATCGTTTCTCGCTTCTGGATTGACGGTTCTAATTGATGACTCCTCCTCGTTTGCCCTCATATTATGCAGTTCATTTGATTGTGCATGCTCTTATTCAAGTCGAGATGGTAGCTCGACCCTGGGATGCTGCTCGACTGAGGTGTTTGTTCAAGTTGGGTAGCCACTATTTCGAAATCATCTTTTGCATCACGCTCATGGTGATGGTTAGCATTTGATTTCCGACATGAGTTTGTTTTCTCGCTCCTCCTCGTTCCAACACTCCCTCCAACTATTTTCCAACATTTTGAGGTGTTTCTCTCAGTTCTCACTCCCCAACACGGGACTTGGGTTAAGCATCTGGCTAGTTCCCTCTTGAGCCAACACTTGAATCTTTACCCCAGAAGGGATAATGGGCGTCTCTTCCTCCCCACGCACTCCCAGCGGCGCGTGTTCTCCAAACGGCGGAAATCCGAACATATGCATTACTTGTTTGGGGCTAGGAACCACTGGGGGTCTCCTATCAGTCCATGTTTCCCTAAAATCCTCATTCAAGTTCCACTGCAGACCCTCCTTCTCAGCCATCTCAAACAGATCAGAACTAGGTGCAAAGCTCTTAGTTCCTACAAAAATTTCCCACAGACGACGCCAATTTAATGGGTCTCCTACTAGATCTGGAGTGAACTGGTTGAGGTGGGCACCGATTTTGCTGAATCGCCTCCAACACCTGCAAGAACTCAACGCCGGAAGTGTTTTCGGTGTAGAGCCTCCGACGTTCAAGTCAGTGATAAAAAGAAATGGAAATGCTCTGGTCATAGAGAACAGTAGCAGCAGAAAGAGATGAAATGAGTAGAATGTGTAAAAGTTAGGGTTTGGTGTTACCTCAGCCCTTTTATAGATGAAAATACGTGCTTGATGTACCCGAAACACCCTTGTTTGACCGGCCTGACTACCCGGTCTATTTGCATCTTACTCACGTCTTAGTCAGATCCGAGTCAGCTTAAAATTCCATCTTATCCAATAAAGATTCATCTTTATCCCTCAGGTTAGCCTTAAATATCATGAACTACTTTAAGTCGTCGTACACCTCCAGTCTCGAGGTGTAAAGAGTCTACCTCTAGTAACGAGAGGTCGACCCGGAGCTCGCATATACGAATATATCTGGAGGCTTTACCACATCCTCGAATTGTCATTGTCTTCTTAATGCAACAAATCAACCTCGAATTGCTCGATCTCGATTTAGGTAGCTAAGGAAGTCGACATTGAGGATGCCGGCCTTCTAGCCATGGTTGATGTAGAGACAATCGACTTAGGGGTGTCGATTTCATCCGTTGTAGTGATTCAGAAGAAGTTGACTTGAGGATTTCGACTTCAAGGTATTCAGTCAACAAGTAGATGGCTCGACTCGTCATCTGGTCGAGCAGTTTGTACTTAAGCCGGTATAAGATAATATGGTTATATCACTATTGTAATTATGTGTTTTAATTAATAAATATATTGTTTTATTGGGGTAAAATTGAAATATAAATGATACTCTAATACTATATATGGAATGTGACTTTTTCATTGGACCCCAACTACTTTTTCTTATCCATGACTTAGAGGTCAGTGCATGTACACATCAATTAATTTAATTTACATACATCACCTGAATAGATTATTGATTGGTTGATTTTTTTTTAACAAAAGGTTAAGATTCCAATCAATGCTCGAAGAATATTAGTTATCCGAGCGAGTTATGTGCAATGCTCATAACATGCACCAATATTGAATGAGATAACTTTTTTGTCATACTTATTTATTATTCACATTAAATAATAGACGTGTAACTAAACTTAAAAATGGTAATTTATATTCTTCTTTTTTTTCCAAACGATCACGATAGTATTACTCAAACCAAAGAGAGTTTAGAACCGGACGGCATACTAGCTGTAATACAAACAGAGAACCAGAGAACCACTCCCACTCGGTGGCCTAGAACACACAACAAGGCACTAAAGGCATAGGCAAAGTTATGAGACTAAAGCACCACCAAAACAAAATAACACAAAACAAAGACCCTAACACGCAAAGACCCCCAACAAAGTAATAAAACGACCCCCAATGGAGTAATGACACAACCCCCAACGGAGTAATGAGAACAACAAGCACTTAGGCCAAAAAGCCCAAACCAAAAACACAGACTCGAAACACAACCTAACACAGACTCAAACTGACACAAGAAACAAGAGAAAAATGGGCCCTTCCACAGCAAATCAAACAGATCAAGCCAGCAAAGAACAATCGTTTACGAAGAATAAGCCAAGTCCCAGGAGCCACTTCCGAAACTGCCCTAAGGCCTATACAAAAGCCGAACCCAACACCAGCTAATCTCCGTAAACAATCCGACACCAACCGGAGAAACAAAACAGAGTCAGCCCACACCCCAGGCCCTACCAAGCCCAACTAACACCACTAGTCGAGTTCGAGAAGAACCACTGCCCCGACGCCTAACACCACTAGTCGAACGGAGAAGGGTGGGGGTAGCCCAACTCCACTACACCGACCTCCCCAACCAAGACGAACCACAGCACCTAGAGCAACTCCCACCCATAGCAACACGACCCCGCCTGCAACAACCACAACTCGACGGCGACGAGGCTCGAAACCAACGGCAAGTCGAAGCCGACCTAAAGAGTCCCAACAACCTTAATCGAAAACCCACACAGCCAAACTATGGAAATTACCTCAAGAGGCGACCCAAGAAACTAAATTTGAACTTAATGAAGGAGAGGTGAAATGGCAGTTCCTTGCACTTACCACCACAACGAAACATCGCAGCTACCAAGGGCCTCGACCCATCCACAGACCCACGTCGCTCCCGCCACCCCCACATACCTCAGATTCGGCGACCAGCCCACAAACCCTCACCTAAAAGGGCAGAGTCGGGAGTGGAAGATCGCGACAAATCATCTGCCGTCGGAAGCGCCGGAGACGAAAAAGCATCCGGGATGGGTCGAACAATTGGAGACGACCACAGACCCGAGTCCGCTACTGCTGAGGAAGGCTGAGAGATGGAGAATTAGAGCGATGCCGGAGTAGGGTTAGAGCGAAATTTGGGGGTTCAGAGAGAAGTTTTTTTTTCTGTACATACGTATAAGCATATTGTAAGAAAATGGGGGAAAAACGAGGGTGTTCTCACACAGATGGAGCGCACCAAGACAGAGAAAGTCCAGATAAAATTCAAGTGAGGTTCCATCCCAAAACTAATTGATGGAAGGAGAAGTAGTCCACTAGACTTATAAATTAGGCTTATTTTCCTTATATAAACGATGTGAGACAAATCACCAGTGAGTATTCTAATACACCCCGTCACTTGTAAATCCTTAATAAGAAAGTCCAAGCCTATATACGGAGCTGGATGCCCAAGCCCTACTAGAAACAGTCTCCCATGAACGGGTACGTGGGAGAAAAATAGGTACGTCATGGCACGGTCCCAATAGAACTGGCTCTGATACCATGTAAGAAACATGGGAAAACGAGCGTGGTCCTGCACAGATGAAGTGCACCAACACAGGGAAAGCCCTGATGAAGCCAAGTGGGATCCATCCCAAAACCAATTGATCGAAGGACGAGTAGTCCATTAGGCTTATAAATTATGCCTATTTTTCCTATATAAACGATGTGGGACAACTCACAAGTAAATATTCTAATACATATAATTAGTACGTAGTCGTACTATATATGCAATAGACATAGATATTAAATGAGTTATATTCATAGTCTCTGTCCGTTTAAGTCTAAAATGCAATAGGGTTATCATCTATTTTGCATCTCTTTTAATCTGCGTTTAGCCTAAAAAACAATAGGGTAACAATATATTTTCTACCTTTTTAACTAGAGTTGTTTTTCTAGGAAGAACATTAAATATGAGAATGTTAGGACTAGCTTGTAAAATAATTAATATATTATCTCACTAATACATTTATACTAATATAAAAAATCTAATTTTAATATACATATATATTTATTTATTCCTTGATATAAGAGAAAATATCA
Source organism: Striga hermonthica (assembly GCA_902706635.1). Lineage (NCBI taxonomy): Eukaryota > Viridiplantae > Streptophyta > Magnoliopsida > Lamiales > Orobanchaceae > Striga > Striga hermonthica. The sequence continues at coordinate 317,142 of CACSLK010015970.1, forward strand.
GTTTTACTTATTCTTGTTAGTGGTGTACAAAAAACCCGAAATTTCCCGCACTGAACGGGACCGAAATGGTCCCGTTCCGAAAAATAAGGTTTCGAATGGTATTTTTTATTTTTGTACTGTTCCCAATCCCGAACCGTTTTAAACAATGTCGATATCGTTTGTGAATATTTTTGTCACAAACCGTCCCTTTTAGCCCGTCTAATTTATTTGTACAAAATATTATATATATATATATATATATACACACATAGATATATATACATACTATACATTATTAGTATATTTTATGTTGTTATTATAGTACTAATTATATAATAAACAACAGGTGATTACTTATTAGGTTCTATTTGGTCATTCAGGGAATCAAACTTCATTAGGCATTCTGAATACAAATTTGCAATATCAAAAGCCCAGGCCAAAAAATAAACAATTTGGCCCAAAAACTAGACGATTGGCCCAAAAGTGAGATTACTGATTGCTTAATTACCAAATTCCCTTATCAGCAAATCCTGCGGCACATATTTGGAAATTCATGTGATGATTTGAAGGTATGGGAGTTGAAACTCCACCAGCACCAATCAGTCTCCAAATCCCGTGCCTGCGGTGGTGCAACCTGCAAATATAAGGTTATTATGATGATTGAAATTAGGGTGCTTTGGCGTATGTTTCATGTTTGCGATGATTGTAATGGAATTAATGGAATCAGACAATTGATACTCTTTGTTAGTTTGTTTAAAAAGACAATGTGTGAAAAGATGTTATAATAATCATGAGTACAATTAAATTTCGAATGCATTCGGTGTCATTTGAAATCGGAATCATGAGTACACAATTACTTGCAATCACATACACATGAAGGTAAAATATTTTGAAGGGACCGTCTAGGGTCAGGTACCTTTTATACCACTTAACATCAGGTACTCCACTGAAACGTATATTTGATCCGGAGTGTGCTAATTAACGTACGAACATGAACAAGAATTGTAAAATGCGGAAGCAATTAGACCGAAGATTTAAAAAATCTTCAGGAAAACATCCCACTTCCCCTCAGAGCTCTTTCATTGATAAACTGTTTAGAGACATAGTTTGGACTTACAAGACTCGAACTCCCTTCTAGTCTAGCCAACACTATTCACGATCCTATCAACTATTTCTCCGGCACGTCCCGTGGACTTTTTAACCTACATTTATTCCCTAAGTGTAAAAGCAAAAGATATTTGGGGAAAACAAAGGAACTAAATTAAAACAACTTCAGTTCTCGAGTGCATAAGAACTCTCAAACTAAACTGTATACAAAGCTGAACAGAATAAAAATATCAAACTCGAATATTGCTCTAATGATTATCAATCTTCTCAGCAGCCGCAATAGGAGCTTCTCCTAGGGTATATATACAATCTTCTTAGGGTTAGAGTCTTCTCCAAGAAAAGGACTCCTCATATGATTTCCTTCCTTGTATGTAGCAAAAATTATGGTAAGATAATCTTCAATTTTCTCTCCTAGATTCCTTCACACGCATGCTTCTCCTTTCCTTTTTCCACTCACGTCCGATTTCCTATCATATAAAATACCATAATAAGACCTACACAATCTTGTTTATGGAATATAAAATAAACTAAAGTAAGAAAATAAAATATTCAAATATCTTCCCTTTTTCTGTGGTTCCAGGTGCTTGTTCGAACATAAGAACTAATGCCCAACAAAAATATCTTTCAATCTCCCCCTTTGGCATCTAGTTCGAAAACAATAAACTTAAGAATCCTGAAAGAAAATGAAAACAGCAAGCACCAGATAGAAGAACCACATTAAGGGGTTAGTCCAAACAAAATAGTCACTGTGTATAAACACAGTTCTCCCCCTCAGTTCCTGCAGCCATCAAAACTTAACTAGATGAACCAAAAAAAACTTCGAATCAATCAAAAGAAAACAAGAATCACATCACAAAAGCATCACAATTAATAGCAGACATCACATCATCACAAAGACAAATAAAAACATGAGGTTCTAATTACATTAGACCTCCCTACATCCCTCCAGCACACACAAAAGAAAGGCAAACAAACTACTTTCCAGCTTCATACTTGTCAATGGCCTCATCAGTCGAATCCCCCCAGAATCAGAATCTTCATCACCTTTGCCAGCACTACCCTTCTCCCTTTTTTTGAACTACGGGATGCCGAAGGGCCTGTCCCCGTGTTCTTACGCTTCGTCCCCTTGACTTCCTGCAGCACTTGACGAAGGTAGGCCTGCTGAGCAGCAACCTTCTATGCCAGATCATCCCACTCTTCAAGCTGTTGGGCCACGAACTCATCCCAGTTTTTAGGGACTAAGGAGGGAGCAAGTTCCCTTGTGACCTTGGTTGTCCCTTTCTCATTCAGTGTACGAGCACTCACAGAGAGTACCTTTCCAGGGTTCTCAAGAGAATCTTGGTAGCGAGGGTTAACAGAGAAATTGTGGGAAGCCAAGAAGGACCAAATAAGACAAGGAATATGAAGGGTTTTGCGAGACTCAATGTTAGTGACAAAGGTTTGAAGAATTTCAAAGACAAGATCCCCAAAGCTGAAAACCTTCCCAATCATGACCCAATAGATGACTTTACTCTGTAACTCAGTGAGCAAATTTTTGTTTGAAGTAGGGGTCCAGTTGCCAGCACCAATTTTATGCAGCAGATTAGCAACTAAGTAGAGAGAAATCACAGGCAGATTTGAACCGGGCCATGTGTCTAACTAACCTGAAGTAAGAACTTTGGTCATGGCGTCCAGATCAACCTCAGTGAGGGAAGAGTTATCAAGATCAGAGGGCAAACCAAGATGAACTTAAACAAGGCAGGAGACACATCAATCACACGATTTCGAAGAAATTGCTTGTGAAAACGAGGGCTATCAGAAACAAACACAACAGGGGTGAGATTTGCATAGAACTCTTTTACAACTTGGCCACAAAAAGGTTGGAGATCAGACACAGTTTTGGACAAACCGACAGACTCTATCAGGCTGAGAATATCCAAATCAGCAAACTTACCGTCTTCCACAGGATGCTCGGACCAGAAACCACAAGACCCAAAATTGATAAAGCGTTCATGGGCAACCTCTGTATAGAGTCGGTTGGTAAAGGTGTTCTCAAGGTCATACGCATCATCTTCAGGTTCAGGTGGAACAGGAGGCTCATCGATGGATTCTTTACCTCTGTGGCGAGTGGAGCGGCGCACTGGAATGTTAGTTGGAGTTGTCGGTTGATCGGAATGCACTTCAACCAGAGTTGCTGCGGCGTCGTCCTTCTCTCCCTCGGTGGTCGTTGTTTTGGTCGCTGACTTGGTGGCAGACGTTGGAACTGCAGAAGACTCCCCCTGAGTCTGAACCACAGGAACCTCTTCAAACCCTGAAAGACCAGGTACTCTAGTAGCCAACGGACAGGGTTCAAAGTTCTTGCCGATGTTGTCTGATTTGGACGGAGACCAGAAGTGGTAGCGGTCAAAGAAACAGATTTTTCGGGCAGAGGAGATTCCGGAGATGGAGATTTTGCCGGCGGAGGAGACTCTCGCTGAGAACTCGCAGAGATAGAGAGACGGCGGCTCTTCAGCCTCTTCTCCTTATGATTATTCAGCCGCTTCTTGGATTTATCTTTGCTTCCAGCCATGGGAGAAGGACGTCGATTGAATATGGTGAAAATAGGGTTTTGGTCGAAAAGGAGAGAAGAGAGAGTAAAGGAGATTAAGAGTGAAGAGGAGAGAATGATTAAAAAGATGGAGAATCGTGAGGGATTAAAAAAAGTTCTGACATGAATAATTGCAAAAAGCAGTTTCCGAGTTTCAAGATGAGGAGAGAGAAAGAGACGTTGGCAAGTTGGGCGGTTTAGAGCAAAACTGATCCCTCCAAATCTGAAATTCAAACACGATAAAACTTCCCACAAAGATAACTTCTCACAATATTTCAAAGCTTAGGAAAGAAATCCGATTTTATTCCCAAATATACATTCTCCACAAAATTTTAGACTCAAATAGCTCAAGTTCAATAAGGAAACCATATGCAAATATGCCTAAGGATAAAACATAAAAATAAAAATAAGAAATAAAAATCGCACACAAGATTCACTAGATTCATAAAATCTTTTCCTTCTCAACTTAAACAAATTTGATGAAAACAGTCAAAGATCAAGTTTGAGATTCAAACTTCCCGAGGAACACACGATAAGCGGATATATGTATACACAGAGTAGTGCAAACCACAACTTCAATTTTGTAAGAACACATGTCATATTATTTATAGTGCATTTCACTTAGTAACAATCACTGCAATAGTGAAAGTCAACCCTATTACTTTGCACCACGATTTTAAGCAAGGATCTTACTTTTTTTTTAAAATTAACAACACTACGGTTTTTATGTGGGTCACCACCTTATAACTCCACGTAAAAACATCACACAATAATGTGCAATGGGTGTCACTAGTTTACGCCCTTCTCAACATTTTCTGTCCAAGACGCTCTTTTCACAGTCGATCCCGCATTGGTAAATCAACCATGTGCTAGCTATCGCTCTAGATCATTTATGAGAAGGCAAGAAAAAAATACCAGAAAATAAGTACGTTCCTCAGTATAGTAAGAACACGCATCCAGTCTAAGACAATCAACATCACTCAAGTTTTCAGAAGAGTCAGAACATCAATTAAGAATCTTGTGGTGAAGAAAATGCAAGACGCACGATATGCCTAATGCAAAATACCCAATATGCTTACAAGCAATGCGATAGATAAATACTAGTAATATACAATATAATACAATATAATGTAAAATCACACAAGCATTCAGAATGAGCAGATCCCTAAAGATTTCCTTAGAGAAATGAACCTTTGAGAATCCAGTGCCTTAGTGAATATGTCAGCCAACTGGTTTTGCGTAGAAACATATTCAAGGATAATCATATCATTCTCGACTAAATCTCTATAAAGTGATACCGAATATCTATGTGTTTAGTCCTAGAGTGTTGAACCGGATTTTTAGAGATGTTAATTGCACTGGTATTATGACAAAAAGGTTCACGGTTCTTACCTCAAGACCAAACTCAATCATCTTTTGCTTCATCCACACGAGGTGGAAGCAACAACTTCCAGCAGATATATATTCAGCCTCAGCTGTGGAGAGTGCAACGCAGTTCTGCTTCTTACTAAGCCACGAGATGAGATTATTACCTATGTAGAGGATGTTTCCAGCCCAATCGACATCACTGTAACCTACAAGACTAGAGGACGTATCACGTGAGTACAGAATACCTAAGTCAGATGTGCTGTGCACATACTTGATGATGTGATTTCTCGCCTTCAAATGTGATTCCTCAAGATTGGCTTGGTACTGCGCGCACATACTTACACTGAAACAGAGATCAGGTCTACTAGCAGTCAAGTAGAGTAAGCTCCTTATCATGCTTCTATAAAGCGTGGAATCAACTGAAGTTCCAGCATCATCCTTAGAGAGCATAGAGTGGCTCCCCATTGGTGTTGCTGGACACTTAGAGTTTTCTAAACCAAATTTTTTCACAAGATTTTTAGCATACTTGGTTTGATGGAGAAAGATCCCTTCCTTGGATTGCTTAACATGCAAGCCCAAAAAATATGACATCTCTCCAACCATGCTCATCTCAAATTCTCTAGACATGTGGCTGACAAACTCATTTACCCACGTTCTCGAGGTAGAACCAAAAATGATATCATCTACATAGATCTGCACGATGATAATATCTTTGTTAGATTTCGCACAAAGAGAATTTTGTCAACTCCTCCTCAAGAGTATCCCATTTTGACCAGAAATTGGGTTAGGCGTTCGTACCAGGCACGTGGAGCTTGCTTAAGCCCGTACAAAGCCTTTTTCAATCTATAGACCTTGTCTGGATGATGAGGGTCTACAAACCCTTCAGGTTGCTTAACATAGGCAACCTCTTTCAAAAAACCATTCCAAAATGCGGACTTCACGTCCATTTGATAAATGACAAATCCAAGCAAGCACGAAATAGACAAGAACATCCTAACAGACTCTAGGCGAGGAACAGGGGCAAATGTTTCATCAAAATCAACACCCTCCTCTTGAGTGTACCCCTGAGCTACAAGGTGAGCCTTGTTCATAGTGATCTCTCCTGATTCATCCGTCTTATTTTTAAAAATCCATTTGGTTACAATGACGTTCGAATCAGAAGGTTTAGGGACAAGTTCCCACACATCATTCCTAACAAACTGTTCTAGCTCTTCTTGCATAGCCTGAACCCAAAAATCATCACATAAAGCCTCTTTGGCATTTTTCAGTTCCAACTTAGACACATAACACGCAAAATGACACAAACCAGCTATCTTACGAAAATCAGGTTTCACACCTCTAGTATTACGCTTAGTGATTCCTCCTATGATTTGATCCTTAGGATGATCCTTCTGAATCTTGGCGGGAAGATCTCGCCTTGATTCAGTTGGATTTCCTGAGGACGTTGAAACATTATATTCATTACCTTGCACACTTTCATCACAATCAAGGATCTCAGACTTAACATCATTTAACACATTCTCAATTTCAGAACTTGGCAGCTTCTTACCACTGGACACATCAATGTTGGACACATCAGGTGAAAACACACATTCATGAGCATCATCAAAAACAACATTTATAGATTCCATGATTATTTTAGTATGCAAATTATACACACGATATGCACGGTTGTTAGTAGAATAACCAAGGAACTGACCAACATCACTTTTGGACTCAAACTTACCAAGGTGTTCTCTGTCATTGTAGATGTAGCACCGACACCCAAAGACATGAAAATATTTCACATTAGTTGCTTTACCTTTCCACATTTCATACGAAGTCAGTCTAATATTTTTTTTTGCAATACACACAGTTAGTGATATAACACGTCGTGTTGACTGTCTCGGCCCACCATCTTAAGGACATGCCCTGTGATGCAAGCATCACTCTTGCCATTTCCTGAAGAGTCCTGTTCTTACGCTCTACAACTCCATTTTGTTGTGGAGTAACTGGAGAAGAAAACTGGTGAAATATGCCACGAGATTCACAAAAAAGTTCAAAACCACGGTTTTCGAATTTCTTACCATGGTCACTCCTGATGGCAACAAGGTTAGTTTGTTTTTCATTTTCAAGTTTAAAAGCATCAAGTGCGTCAGATTTGTCTTTTAACAAATCTACCCAAGAGAATCTAGAATAATCATCCACACAGACAAGAATATACTTCTTACCACTGTAACTTTCGACTTGAATTGGTCCCATCAAGTCCATGTGAATTAGTTCCATTACACAGTTTTTACTGACCTCGGTCAACCTCTTGTGCGAGGCCCTTTTCTGTTTGCCCATTTGACACGATCCACAAACTCGTGGTTCTTCCTTCTTCAGCTTGGGCAATCCTCGAACAACACCTGTGGAGGAAAGTTCAAGTAAGTGAGGATAGTTTATGTGGCCTAACTTTTGATGCTAGAGTTCAGTCATGTCAACACTGGTTCTATTACACTTCAAATCAAGTTCCACAAGATAGCAGTTATCCCTGGACCTAGTACCAGTAAGAACATGTTTGTTTTCTTGATCAGACACATGAAACTGAGTCTTAGTGAAACTCACATATAGATCCTGATCACATAATTGGCTTATACTCAAAAGATTGGCTTTCAAATTTTGAACCAGAAGGACATTTTTAAGTTTGGACAAACCAAGAACATTCAAACACTGAGAACCTTATTCTTAGCAACATCACCAAAAGTTTACGAACTGGATGAAACAGGCATAATATTTGTCAAGTTAGACTTTAAACCTGTCATGTGACGAGAGCATCCACTATCAAAGTACCAGTCAGAATTAGACGTGGATTTCAAGGCAAGTATAGAAGACAGATAGACGTTCTTACTTTCCTTGGAAACCCAGATCTTTTTCTGTTCATAATTCACTATATCAATTTTCAGTTTAGGTGCTTTCAAGGGAACACCATGAGGACTCCAGTCATTAATTCGACCCGTATATATATCATTATGCATTCTATAACACCTAGGACGAATGTGACCGTGAATCCCACAGTAGTGACAAACAGGTACAAAGTTCTTACCAGAATTTTTGTGTTGTACTTTTGGAGAGTTTGGCTTACCTTTCTTGGAATCAATTGAGTAACCTTGTTTAACAAAAGTCAGATCAGCCTTACTCAGTGAGAAGCTTGATTCACCAACCTTCCCTTTCAGTTTTTGGTTGTGGAGATTCTTACTCGGGTTGAATGAACCAATCTGCTGACTCAATCTTTGAACTTCAGCGTATGATGACTTTGGCTTATTGATCAGTTTAACAACTTCTTCACTCTTACTGAGCCTTTCTTCAAGGGTAGAGCAATGACTCTGAAGTGTCAAATGTTCCTCCATCACACGACCGAGTTCCTCCTTGAGAACAACTATTACAGTTTCTCTTTCACCTACAAGATTCCGCACAGCAAACAATTCATTACGTAAGGATTAAATAGTAAAATTTTGCTCATCACTTGCCTGTTTGTTGAGTTTATCCCCATGCTCAACCAGTGCAAGCTTTGCGAAACAACTGTTAAGGTCTTTGTCTTGCTTTCCGATATGAAGGTCTGATTTGATGAGTTTTTTGTTCAGATCAACGGTCATCACTCTCATCTTTTGAAGTTCATCCCTAAGATAGGCAATCTCCTTCTCACATTCAGCAGATCGATGTTCCATAGCCTTCATCTTCTCTTTTTGAGCCTGGTACTTCTTGATGATCTCCGTTGCCTTGAGACACTTTTCTATAGCATACTTGTGGAGTACAAGATTTTCAGCAGTTGGATCCGAGAATTCATCAGAGTCCACATCGCTCAAATTCTTCGCGTAAGAACCTGCATCAGAATCTACATCAGTCAAATGAAAGAGGACGTGAAACAGTTATATTCATTAAGAAGACATTTAGCAGAGTTATTTGAGTAGTTAGAATTCTCAGTCTTTTCAAATTCTTCCTCCTCGTCGTCGCTGCAGTCAGACCACGTAGCCTTGTACGTCTTGTTCTTCTTCTTGAAATTAGGGCATTCTTTTTTAAAGTGGCTGAAACCCTTGCATTCACGACACTGTTCTTTTTCAACTCCTTGGTTAGAATTCAGAAACTTGTTCAGTTGCATGCCGGAACGCTTTTCTCCAAATTGTTGAATCTGATTCCTACCACCTTCAAAGGACTTGTTACCCTGGAACCTCTTTTTCTGAAATTTCTTCAGTTTCGAGACATTCTTAGTGAGTACAGTGAGAGCCTTTGTGATCTCATCAGCATCAAAAGATTCTTCTTCAGATTCTTCATCTTCAGTGACCGCAGAACGAACCTTGGCTTTCAATGCTAAGCCTTTCCCTTTACTTATCCTCATCGAGTCAAAATCATGGTTGATTTCAAAGATACGAAGTTCTCTGAGAATATCATCAATACTAAATTTTTGTATTCTCTGAAAACTTTCTAATGCTGTAATCTTAATTCCAAACCTATCCGATAAGGTTCTCATTAACTTCTGCACTTGTCTTGCCTCAGAGATCGGTTCACCAAGCATTGCGCCTTGGTTTACTAGATCGCAGAACCAAGCATAGTACATGTCTATAGTTTCATTATCCCTCATGCGAATCTCGTCAAGTTCAGTAGCAACTCTTTGGAGCCTTGAGTTTTTTATAGCGTTTGTACCTTCAAACTGTCTTTCCAAAATCCTCCATGCTTCTTGAGCTATTGTGCACTGTATGATTATCTTGTGACGAGTGGGATCTACAGCAGACATGATAGCATATAAAACTCGAAAGTTAGCTTTTTCTACTTTTTTTTCATCGTCAGTCCAGATACTCCTTGGTATTTCAACCAGAACTTTGGTAGCAAAAGTTGACGACTTTCCATCCGAGGACTCTCCGCCTTTGGATTCAGTAGGTACTTTTTCCATGAGAGGTAACGTCCAACCAGATTCAACGGTCTGCCACGTGCCTTTACCAAGAGACCGAAGAAAGATCACCATCATTGATTTCTAGTAAGCGTAATTGGAGCCATCAAGGAACGGGGGGCGCGAGACAGACATCCCATCGTGACTCATGTGACCGACACACAGTCCCAAGGATCTTTATCCCGTAGTTAGAACAGGAACACTACTCTGATGCTAATTGAAACGTATATTTGATCCAGAGTGCGCTAATTAACATACGAACACGAACAAGAATTGTAAAATGCGGAAGCAATTAGACTGAAGATTTAAAATCTCTTCAGGAAAGCATCCCACTTCCCCTCAAAGCTCTTTCATTGATAAACCGTTTAGAGACATAGTCTGGACTTACAAGACTCGAACTCCCTTCTAGTCTAGCCAACACTATTCACGATCCTATCAACTATTTCTCCGGCCACGTCCCGTGGACTTTTTAACCTACACTTATTCCCTAAGTGTAAAAGCAAAAGATATTTTGAGTAAAACAAAGGAACTAAATTAAAACAGCTTCAGTTCTCGAGTGCATAAGAACTCTCAAACTGAACTGTATACAAAACTGAACAGAATAGAAATATCAAGCTCGAATATTGCTCTAAAGATTATCAATCTTCTCAGCAGCCGCAATAGGAGCTTCTCCTAGGGTATATATACAATCTCCTTAGGGTTGGAGTCTTCTCCAAGAATGGGACTCCTCATATGATTTCCTTCCTTGTATGTAGCAAAAATTATGGTAAGATAATCTTCAATTCTCTCTTCTAGATTCCTTCACATGCATGCTTCTCCTTTCCTTTTTCCACTCACGTCCGATTTCCTATCATATAAAATACCATAATAAGACCTACACAATCTTGTATATGGAATATAAAATAAACTAAAGTAAGGAAATAACATATTCAAAGACCTTCCCTTTTCTGTGGTTCCAGGTGCTTGTTCGAACATGAGAACTAATGCCAAACAAAAATATCTTTCATCCCCTATTTCACCATTAGATTGACTAAAAAATAAAAATCAACAATGGATTCAAGGGTGCAAGGCAAAAAAAAAAAAAATGTTGGTAGCTTTGTACTTTGTCTCGTGCCCCTCGTACTTGCTAAAAACCTATTATACCATTATTGTATTTTTAAATTTGAAAATATTTGAATTAATTATAAAGAGATTTTTTATTTATTCTCAAATCCCCACATACTATATAATTTATATAACAATTCTACAAATTCAACATAATTCATCACAACCTAAAAAATATTTTACGATTTCAATTCTTCTTCTCCATTCGAAAAAAAAAAAGAATCTTCTTCATCTTCTTCCCATTGTTCTTCTACAAAAAAATCTGACCACCTTCTGATCCCCTCCTCATGTTTCGACCAATATTATCCACCCAACATATATTCAGACGATTTACGAACAATATGTACCTTGTTGATAGAATTTTGTATGTAGAGATTTCAATCGCTCGCATGATTCATTAAGGTACTTTATTTCGAATTTGATTTTTGTTTTTGTAATTTGTTAATCGAAACGATAAGAGAATTGACGAAATGTGAAGTATATTGGAAATTCTTGCCATGCTTCTGAATATTTTTTGTGAATTTTGTTGTGCAATTCCTGATACAAAATCCTTGCAGTCGTGTTATGAACATAGGTTGTTTTGGTGAATATTTTTTCTTTGGTTGTGCAGACTTTTATTGTACTTGATTGTTACGAATAATGATTTAATGTGAGGAGGTGGATTTGTTAACTAGCAATTGATTGTTGATATGTTCGTTTTGTTTGCACATTACGTGTTTGATGTAATGCATCACCCGGTATAATGAATGTGCGATTTATGTTAATGCCCCGTAGAGAATTCTGCGAGATTTTTTTTTTAACACGCGATTATTTTTCTTTAAACATCTCTTATTTAATAAAATCTTAAAAGCTGCCGAGCGACTGACTAAACCGCTGGCTCGCACGCTTCAAAAACTTACATGTCAACATTACATGCTTCGCCTTTTGGCTCAGCTAAAAAATAATATAATTACATTCTCAAAAAAATATAAGCTAACAGACTATATTACCAATTTGTAAGATTCAAAGATGTGATTTATTCCAAAAGCTGTAATTATTTTGATTTTAATTAATTCTTAAACATTCTCTCTTTGAGAGCGATCCCCATTCTCTCTTTGAGAGTGATCCCCATTCTCTCTTTGAGAGCGATCCATAGTTTTTCAGTTTGGATTGAAGGCTATGAGTTACGTTGATCTTTTTCTCTGATTGTTAGTATTTTGAGCCTCTATTCCTTTCCGTACATCTCCCTGCGAATCCTCAATTAGGGTTTTCAATTGTTGTTCGTTCCCATTATGGGGAACCCGCCATGTATAGGGCAAGATGACGACTTGGCAAGAAGGTTACAAGGCTTTTCCCTCTTGGACTGTGAACACAACCAAATAGACATTGCTCGAGATGACATCAAAATAAGTGCTGACGAGTGCCATCGAAGTCTCTTCGGGAAAATAATAGGGAATAGGAAAGCTAGTTAGATCAGAGTCAAGCGCACGATGAACCACGTTTGGAGACTTCAGCAAAGTTTGGAAATCAAAGAGCTTGGCCCGAATTTTTTCCAATTCATATTCCAAAGCCGAGATGATCTTCTCCGAGTTGCCAAGGGCACCAATTGGATATTTGACAATCAATACCTGATTTTAGCAGAATGGCAGCAAGGCCTATCTCCAGCTCATTCCATTTTTTCGAAGCTAAACATCTGGGTCCAAGTATATAACGTTCCTCTAGACTGGCTTAGCACTGATGTGGGGCTCAAAATCGGAAATGTTTTTAAAGAAGCGTTCAATGTCGTGGTTGTTGGTGTGGGTAGCCATGGAGGCCGTATCATGCGCCTTCTTGTTTCAGCGGACTTAAATGAAGCTCTGCCTAGATATGCCCAAGTTCGCTTAGATAACCAAACAGTTTGTGTTGGGTTCAAATACGAAAAACTGGTCAATCTTTGCCATTATTGTGGCCACATTGGTCATTTGGACAAAGAGTGCTCAAGTAGACTTGCGGATATTAAAGCCAAAAAATTGAAGGAGGGGCAATACGGCGACTGGATGAGAGCTCCTGAAATCAATAACTGAGCAGGCATGCCAGCTTCAGGCCCTAGAAGTCCTTCTCATTCTGATTTACCTTTCCCCACCCACAAACAAACCCTCCTCCAACGTCTAATAGCCATGTGGCTGATAATAACCAAATCATCCTGGCCCCTGCACATTCCTCACACAAGCCAGACCAAACCACTGATCCATTACCCTCAAATAACTCACCCTGTTCAAAGCCTAAACCATTGCAGAACCAAAATGCCCAGTCTCTCATGCTTATTGATAAACCTGATAACATCCCCAATGAAATTGACCTTGAGATTGTCCAAACCCCATATTTCACTGTTCAACCTAGCTCCTCTTTAATCCCTAACACTAAACCAAAATCATGGAAAAGATTACCTTTCAAAGATGGCAGACTTCATAGACAAGATGATGATCAGTTCATCTAGACTCCTCAAGCTACTGGTAAAAGGTTCAGAACAGTAAAGGAAGCCATTGCATATGAGGAGGATGACAAGCAGTCTGACCAGGAAGAGTGTAAGAAACTTAAGCTCACTTCTAATAAGGTGGGGTTTGCCAGCCTCGAATGGCACCAAAGTGATAAATGTTAGCTGCGGTGTGGAACTATAGAGGGCTGGGTGGGCCCTATATAGTTTCCCAAGTGCGAGAGTCTTGTAGAACTCACCACCCAGCTTTGTTATGTCTTTCAGAAACTAAAAAACAACACTCTTTTGTTCAAACGGTGGTTAAGAAACTGGGATATGAAGATAGGTTTGCTATTGTTGATCCTACTGGTTCTAGTGGGGGTCTTGTCCTGCTATGGAGACCAGAGGTGGAGGTGACTCAGGTCATATGCAGGGATTTCTATAATGCTATTGAGTTCAAGATAGAAGATGCTAGACTCACCTGGGGAGTATTTGTTTATATGAGCTCTGAAAAGCTGATTAGAGCCAATCAAAGAAGAGAACTGGAAAGGGACAAAGACTCATGGGGTGATTACTGGTTTATCCTCGGGGATTGGAATGACATCTATTTTAAATAGGAAAAGAAAGATGGCAGACCAAGATATGCAAGTAGCTTCATTGACTTCAACAACTTTATCTCTACAATGGAAATGGAGGAGGTGCAAATGGTGGGCTACCAGTTCACTTGGGCTAATAATAGGAGTGCAGAAGGTTATGTTGAGGAGAAACTTGGCAGAGTGTTTGCATCTCCTCTGTGGTTGTCATCAAATCAAAATGCAGCAGTTACCAATATGCTCAGGAGTGCTTCTGACCATTCAATGATCCTCTTGAACAGTGGAGTCCACAAAGCCAACCAGAAAAAGAGGTTTTCTTTTGAGAATAGATAGTTAAAAATGGAAAGCATAACTGAAGTTGTTGGGGATGCCTGGAACATTGAAAAGATAGGTACTCCATTCTTCAGGCTTAAAGAGAAGGTTAGAGAAACCAGACTTGCTTTGCTTAAATGGAGCTCTCAATTCAACAAAGAGAACCATAACAAAATTGAGAGTATGAATGTTAGACTCGAAACTATTAGAGAGGAAGGAGTTGAGGACCACTGGGATGAATGGGAGAGAATTAGGGCTGACCTGTCTGCAGCCCACAATTTTGAAGAGCAATACTGGAAACAAAGAGCTAAAATCTTATGGTGGAAAGAAGGGAATGCCAATACCAAATTCTATCATGCTTATACCAGACAAAGAAGGAAACAAAACTCACTGCTTACTAGAGACCACAGAGTCTGTCAATCTCAAGCAGAAATTGAACACCACATTTCAGATTATTTTGGTTCTCTGTTTTCTACTGAGGGTTCTTGGGGTGGAAGCAATTTGATTCATTTGCTACCTACATCTATATCCTCTTACATGAACCAACAACTGCTGAAGCCAGTGGATGAAGGTGAAATAAAGCAAGCATTATTTAGCCTCCCTCCTGAAAACGCTCCAGGTGAAGACGGTATGAATGCTTTATTTTATCAACATTTCTAGAATATTGTGAGGCTGGATGTTGTAGCTGCTATAAAAAGTTCTTTTGCCTCTGCCTCTTTCTTGAGATATTGGAACCACACCTTGGTGACTCTAGTTCCTAAATGCAAAAATCCTGACTTTATACACCAATATCGGCCCATCAGCCTCTGCAGTGTTATTTATAAAACTTTCTCAAAAATCCTTGCCACCAGACTTAAACATTGCCTTGATTCCTGCATAAGTCCCAGTCAATCTGCCTTCTTCCATGATAGACAAATGCTAGACAACGTCATCATTGCCCATGAAGCTTTCCATTTCCTTAACCGACACAGAACAGGTAGGAACTACTTCATGACCCTGAAGCTGGACCTAATGAAAGCATTTGACACTGTTGAATGAAGCAGCTTGCACAGTATAATGTTACAAATGGGGTTTGACTAGAGATTTGTTAATTTGATAATAGCATGCATTACAACTACCACTATCTCTTTCAATGTAAATGGTAAGGTGAGTGGCCTTGTATTTCCAACCAGAGGAATTCGTCAATGTGACCCTCTTTCACCTTACTTATTCATACTTATGGCTGAAATGCTCTCAGTGTCAATCCAAAATGCTGTTAATTGTGGGAGGCTGACTGGAGTTAAATTAGCAAGAGAAGGCCCCTCTATCACTCACTTAATGTTTGCTGATGACATTTTGTTATTTGGCAAGGCTGATGAAGAACAAGCACTTATTCTGACTGATCTGCTGGAACAATATAGGTTATTCACTAGGCAAAAAGTGAACATGGCTAAATCAACTGCTTTTTTTTAGCAAGAATACTCCAGGCCAACTGATCAATAGAATATGTCATTCTTTGGGGGGCATTCAGGTCCACCATTCCACCAAATACATTGGACTTCCCCTTGGGCTCAGCAGATCAAAAAAATAGGCTTTTTAATATGTGGTGGAAGCTGTTAAGAATAAGTTGAACAGTTGGAAAAACAAGTGCCTTGCTGCTGCTGGTAAGGAGACATTAATCAAGGCTGTGTTGAATGCACTTACTGTGTTTACTGTGACATGTTTTCGACTTCCAGTCTCTGTGGTAAATGATATATCAAAACTTTGTGCTCACTTTTGGTGGAGCAAGGGAGAGAGCCAAGACAGAGGAATACACTGGAAAGCATGGCACAAGCTCACTATTCCTAAGAGAGAAGGAGGTTTAGGATTCCAGGATGTGTTGCTCTTCAACCAAGCCTTAATATGCAAGCAGCTTTGGAGGATTACTAACCATCCTGAGCTCTTAGTGAGTAAAGTCTTGAAAAAGCATATATTTTCCCTCTTGCTCCATTTTTTAAGCTGGTAAAACTCAAAACAGCTCGTGGCTTTGGAAATGCTGGCTAGACACAGTCCATGTGTTTGCTAAAGGCTTCAGAACATAAGTGAGGAATGGTGCAACAACTAAAATTGAGGACATCAATTGGATCCCTCATCTCCCTAAACTTAGACCTTCATTACTGAACTTAGCCAGGGGCCACTTGGTGTTTGTTAAAGGTCTGATGAATGCAGATGGTTTGAGATGGAACTCATGGCTAGTAAACTAGGTTTTTTATGTTGCAGACAGTAAAGCTATATTGGAGATCAACACACTGGATCCTAACAGACAGGACAGAAGCTACTGGTGCCTTGACAAAAAAGGGAAATTCACAGTGTCATCCCTATATTCTTTCTTAATTTCTAAAAAAGTCCAAGCATTGGACTTACTTGAGGGCAGCAATAACTCCAAACTCATGAAATTAGTCAGAGATAAAACATGGAAGCTGAACATAAATGGGAAGATCAAACACTTCCTTTGGAAGTGTAACTCAGGCACCCTTCCAGTTAAAGTGAATCTAAGAGCTAAAGGGCTAGAGGTTGACATCATCTGCAAAAGCTGTGGAGAATGCCCAGAGACTATCGAACATGTGCTATTCAGAGGCTTTGGAAAACTTGTCCTACACAATGGGATGGTGTAGATGACCCGAGGATGAAATTTGGCTCATGGTGGAGACAGATTTGCTCTATTGGCAAGCTGTAAGTTGTTGAAGCTGGGATCCAACTTACGACATAGTTATTATGGTGGCTTTGGCGTTCGAGAAATCTCTGGCTTTTTGAAGATACCAACATCCTGGTGCATGTGATTATTAGAAGTGCCATCACTGAGTGGCAAGCTTATGTGTCTCTATGATCTCTTTGTCTTTATCTTGTTTTTTTCCTTGAGTTGTGTAGCTTTGGCTTCAGTTAGGTTTGCTTCAGTGGAATGTATTGCTAGGCTTTGGCAGTGGTAATGTTTCCTTCTGTTTGGTTTTTATTAGTTCAGCCTGGTTGTGGATGTCTAGGCCACTTCCTAGCGAGTCCTCTCATTTTTTGTTTATTCGGAGTCCGTCCGTACTTTGTATTCGATCTTTGATTTCTTTGAGTGGCTATATAATTTCCTATCATTTCGGACAAAAAAAAAATAATTCTTAAACAATAATCCCATCTTCATAATTATTTCATTTTAAAGCCATTCCACGATTTTAACTTCATAATTATTATTATTGCCTTCTAGAAATCTATTTATATATGTGTGGCGCCCCAATCGATTATTAGAAGACATCTCTATTATTTATTTTATTTATGCAATTAGTTGCATTTAAAGTTTCTATGCTCGAAAATTCTTCCGAATTAATTAGACGTTAGTGTCTATTTAATCATTTGAGAGAAATAATTTATTTAGACGTTAGTTCCTATTTAAATTATATGAATTATCGAATATCCGTTAGCTATTCGATTTTATTCGAAACAATTATTTTAGAGGCCGTCGAAGCCGTTTCAGTCCGTTTCGGCTTCGTCAATTTTGTTTTCTCGTTTCTTTAGAATTATTCGAGACCAAACTTAGAGTTATACTTGTAGCCCAAATAAGCTTATAAGTTCGGCCCAATTGTAAGTAGATATCTCGGCCCATAGCAAGTAATATCCGACCCCCACCTTGGATAATTTTGGCAAGATAATATTCATCTTTAATCAGCCTTTAAAGGGCTGATCCTTTGACCAGATTACAGGCCCATAAATCATCACCAAGAAGGAAATTGAATCACATTTTATTGCTTCTTTATTTTCTTCCTTTTGATCTTAACTTGGTGATTTTGTGGACTCCTTTTCACGCAAGTTTTCTTCTCCAAGAGACCAACTTACGTCAAACACTTTATCTATATATCTCTCCACGATTAAAGATCAGATTTTGTTCTCCTTTTATCAGCCGCATAGGTGAGGACGAGGCCGTTGTCAAGAGAAGCAACACCCCGTCGAGCCCGTACCAGCCGTCTTTCCCTCCCGTCAACCCCGCCGGTGGTCTAGCGAACAGCAGTGGCACCCCCCTCGACGTTCGTTCAGCAGCCCGAATAGCAACACCTTCGATCAACCGGCGACCTTCTTCTGTGCGAAAGGATGTAACGAACAGCGGCTATGCTTCAGTCGGGTGCAAGCAGCCCCGTCCGAATTTTGCAGCAAACCGCTGGCCGTCGTTCGCTTAGCAGCAGCTCCATCTTCTCGAGGTCGTTTTCCCAAGCAATATCCGAGCCGGTGACATCAGATATTAGCAGCTTTATTCGAATGTAGCCGAATCTGATGCCGTCCGATTTCCATTCTTTCGAGCTGATTAGTAGATTCCGGAAGAAGGTAAAATGGCTTTACCTTCCCTTTATAATTGATAGAAATATTTTTGAAGGATATAAATATGTATAAGGTTCATTGACTTGAGATATATTGAATTTGAGTTAAATTCAAGAGTTTCATGACATTGTTATGTTTTAGAGTTGACGTTGGACTCTCGTACTTTTATTTGATTTGTCGTTTGAGCCTCTGAAAATTTCTATTTGTGCCTCGGAGAATTTTGTTAAATTGCCTAAAAGAGTTGTGGAGATTTGTTTGAATAGAATTTAGTAAAGCCGTGAGTTATTGGGGCATCAAACCATATTGATTTGAGGCTGTTTAGTTTGAATTATTTGTGTTTCCAATTGGTATATTTTTTTTGATTTTTTTATGTTAACATTAAATTTAATGCACGTTGTAGATATGTAAGAAATGTAAAATGGAAAAAAAAATAAAATAATAAAATTTCATAAATTAGTAAGCACTTCTTTGTACACAATGTTCATTACAGACTAATATCTTCAACCTACTTCGATTAGTACTGAGACTTCATATTTTGTAATTTCTCAGTGTATGGTTTGTTCGGCTTTTCAAAGTTCTAATCATTGTATTTTGATTTTTATTTTTCTTTGAGCACATCCTCCGATTAGAAGAGGAATTTGACGGCGAAACTGAAGGCCGATGACTGTCGATATGAGGTAGACCTTTCGTCATTTGTACTGAAACCGAAGGCCTATTGTGTAATATATATAGATATACTGGGCGTTAATTACTAAGTTCAAACTCCAAATTTTTCTCACAATTTATTTATTGTTGAATGGAAAGGACAAAAACAAAATCTGGAGCTAGAGAGGCCGTCCGGTTCAAATCCAAGTTGTGGAGAAATAAATCGATTGGCGTCCACTGAAGGTTCGTATATATTTGAGATTTTTCATTTCTTTAGATATAATGATTGTTTAATGTATTTAGTAAGATAAGAAAATTATATTTTCCTCATTAAATATTCATGCCCATTCATTATTTAAAGTCAAGTTGTATTGTTAATAAAATTGAGCATTTTATTTTAACATGCAGAATTGTAAACATTCGAGATTCATGCAAGATAATATATAATCCCTCTCCGAGCGGAACAAGAAATGAAACTGCAGCTATAAACATTGCACGGGTAAACTTCTTCATAGACATATTTTCAGTAGATTTTCGAATACGATGACAAAATAAGAGATAAAACAAACATACAACTATTAATTTTTTTTGTTTGTATTAACATATTTATTTTTAATTTTCCTGTACATAATGCATGTCCAAAATACAGAGAATTATCAAATAAAAGCACGAATGCAGAAGCAATTCACACACTTGTTATGGCAATATGATCTATTCAGGTATGTTTTTCAAAATTCATAGATAATTGTAGCAGTAAATTACGGTATGATCTACTGAAATAACCCTATCTTAGTTAAACAATTAATACTACAAATATTAAAATATTTACCTCGGAATATGTTTTCTTCAGTGGCTTTTTTGATCTTTTTGTTAAATACCCTATGTGTCGAAGTGCTCATATATGATTTCAGCAAGGTCTCTAGCATATTATATACAAAACGATGATTAGTTTGTTACATTAAAAAGTAATAATATCCTAAACTAACTATAAGGATGCATGAGTGATGGAATTGTTTCAAATATATGTGTCATTAAAGTTAAATTACGAACTGAAGCATGATTGATGGCATTGTTTCTTCTAATCCGTTTATTGAACTCTTTATCTGCCTCTTTATCTGTTGAATTCGTACTACTGTTTGTTTTCCTGATTGCACCTATGTCCATTATAGCCACTCATATTTAGAAATGAAATACATGCAATAAATAGATTAATATTGCAAAAAACATAAATATTATATTATATTAGGAGAAATAAAATATAGCCAGTAGATGTACAAAGATGATAAAAAAATAACTTTGGTTCTGCCTGCGCTTTTAAATGTATTGCTATGTTTTTTGGATTTATTATTTATTGAACGGCTTGGTATTTGTTGATCCGAGTTTATTGAACCATGTATATTCTTGTATTTCCAACCCCAGTAAACAAAAAATAATACAATTATTATAAAAAAAGCACTTCAAAGATGAAGAAATAGAATGAAATTCATATGATATATAAGAGTTGTACCTGCGTGAACCAACTCTGAATCTTCAAATAAGATTTTATGAAAAGCCTGTGAATAGTTTATGTGAACAAAAAAGACATGAAATTTATCAGTAGGAGTACGCATATTCAATAGATAGAATATAGGATAGTTAGCTATATATGAGCATCAAAATCTTTTATTAGAGATTGTGGAAAAAATCCCGGTCAATGATACACAAGCTGGTTCTAAATCTTACATATATTTAAGATATTAAGATATGGTAAACTACTGAAAGATTCGTTAACAATTGTTTTCATGTCGATTGTTTTCATGTCGATTGTTTTCATGGTAAACATATGAATTCAATTTCAAAAATATAGAAATAAATAATAATTCTATTGCAATAAACTAAAAAGTAATAATTCATTGAACTAAATTAACAGCAATATGCTGCTAACCAAATCATAGTGACCGAAGTAAACATAAATAGAAAAACCTGACAACTAATTATTTATTCAAAAAGCTGACAAAGTAACAATAAAATCTATATAGGTAAAGCACCATATATTATGGTGCCTTCATGTTACACTTTCTCATCTTCATTATAATCTTTAGTTTCAACCAAATCACAATTTTCAACCTTCTCTTTCTCACTATTCATAACACCATTATCAAGTTCTTCTATTTCGCTCTTTATCGCAATCTTGCTGTTGGTGACATACATGTTCGTCTTGTACCATTTGCTACTTGGAAATCATACATTTAATTATAAAATATATACTTTAAATTCAAATTACTTAAATAGAAGTTTGCTACTTATATTATACAATATATATATATACAACATTGCAATAATTAAATAAATTTGCAATTGTTAGAGAACACTCACTTTTCATGAAAATCTATAATTCCAAGATATTAGCATAAGGCGTGTGACATTCAGGAAGGTACTCAATTGATCCTCACCTGTCGCAAAACAATATATATTAATTTGTAATTTAAACTATATATGATAATATTATTTATTTTGTATTATAAAATAAATAAATTAAAAAGTTGAAATACCTGCAAAATGTGGTGTCTTGCATAATGAGACCCATGGTTCTCCATTTACCTCAGATTCAAAGTGATTTTCAAAAGCAATAAACTCTTGAACATAATCACCCCAAAGTGTGCAACGCATCACTATTCCACTATATAAAAAAAAATATTAGATTTTAAACAACAATTAGAATTATATAATTCAGTTACTAGATATTACTTACTCCATATCAATTAGTGAAAAAAACGATCATTTGCTTTTCTTCTTCACGAATTCATTTTGAATGAACGGGTTGAACCTCGACGACCATACCAATAGCATCTACAATATATTAAAAAAAACTAAATCAGCATTTTATTAAGTAATATATCAACGTTTAAAAATAAAATTCAAAAAATATTCGATAACAGTAAATTAAAGATTTACCATAAAGTTGTGAGTTATCGACAATGTCAAAATTTTGATGGTCGCAAAACTCTGGAAGTCGAATTGCCATGTATGGAAATCGGAAAGCATTTGAAAGTCCTCAGTATTCACATGAATTATGACTTTGTAGTCTCCAGGTGTAGCCATGTAGATCGATATTTACCAATGTTGATCTCTAGTAGGTAGTTGCTAATTATATAGACTCCACCGTCCTCGAAACACCCAGCAAATATAGTCATACCACGAACTATACCAGTTATACGGCCACCCTAAAAAAAATAAACGAAGTTAAGAAAAAAAAAATCTTAACTTCGTTTATTTTTTTTTACGGTGGCCGTATAACTGGTATAGTTCGTGGTATGTCTATATTTGTTGGGTGTTTTGAGGACGGTGGAGTTTATATAATTAGCAACTACCTACTAGAGATCAATATTGGTAAATATCGATCTACACTTGGAGACTACAAATTAATAATTCATGGGAATACGGAGGTCTTCAAAGCTTTTCGATTTCCCTACATGGCAATTTGACTTCTAGAGTTTTGCCACGTCAAAATTTTGACATTGTCAGATGATTTATGGCAAATCTTTAATATATTGTATCGAATATTTTTTTTAATTTTATTTTTTATCTTTGATATATTACTTAATAGAATGATGATTTAAATTTTTTTAAAATATATTGTAGATGCTATTGGTATGGTCGTCGAGGTTCAACCCGTTCATTCAAAATGGATTTGTGGAGAAGCAAATGATCATTTTTTCACTAATTTATTTGGAGTAAGTAATATTTAGTTCATGAATTGTATATTATAATTGTTGTTTAAAATCTAATATTAATTTCGAATTTTTATATAGTGGAATAGTGATGCGTTGCACACTTTGGGATGATTATGTTCACTAGTTTATTGCTTTTGGAAATCAATTTGAATTTGAGGCAAATGGAGAACCATGGGTTCCATTATGCAGGACAAGACATTTTGCAGGTATTTTGACTTTTTCATTTATTTATTTTATAATACAAAATAAATAATATTATCATATATCATTTAAATTACAAATTAATATATATTGTTTTTCGACAGGCGAGGATCAATTGAGTACCTTCCTGAATGTCACACGCCTTATCGCTACTAATATTCTAGAAATTATAGATTTTCGTGAAATTAAGTATTCTCTAACAATTGTAAATTTATTTAATTCTCGTAATGTTATATATATATATCGTATAATATAAGTAGCAAATTGCTACTTAAGTAACTTTTGAAATTTAAGTATATATTTTATAATTTAATGTATAGATTTCCATGTAACAAATGGTACAAGACGAACATGTATATCACCAACAGCAAGATTGCGATGGAGAGCGAAATAGAAGAACTTGATAATGGTGATATGAAGAGTGAGAAAGAGTTTGGGAAATGTGATTTGGTTGAATCTAAAGATGATAATGAAGATGAGAAGTGGAACATGAAGACACCATAATATTTGGTGCTTTACCTAATATAGATTCTATTGTTGCTTTGTCAGTTTTTTGAATAAATAATTAGTTGTGAGGTTTTTCTATTTTTTTTCATTCAATCACTATGATTTGGTTAGCAGCATATAGCTGTTAATTTAGTTCATTTAATTATTACTTTTCAGTTAATTACAACTGCATTATTATTTATTTTTACATTTTTTAAATTCAATTCATATGTTTGCTATGATCAATATTCCTGATGCTCGAGATTATTGTCCCATTCCCTTCTTGAACTGTAAGTAAATTATAAGAAGTATGTGGACTTTTGTTTCTCAATAAAAGGGATATGTAGGCAACTTAATTTACATACACGTAAGGACACTTATTATGTCAATTGATTGGTCGGGAAAAGTGTGTATATTAAATATTTATTAGCGTATTTTTATATGCTTGACTTTATTACACTTATATATTTTTTGACTTATTTATTTATTAGATGAATTTAAATGCTTTGACATATTTATGATTTATTTTCAGGATAATTGAGTACAATAATGGACGGTGTGGCATTGAACGAGAATTGCATATGTGCCCCATATCCGATTGCATATCTTATTTGGGCTAAATCTCATTACCAACGTTATTAGATATTAATTGGGCCAAAAAGAGTAGAATTAAGGCATAAGGAGTTGTGGGTTACTAATGTGGGCGTATGAAGATTTTCTTAAATTATGAACTGGGCCCCACTTATTATCCAAATAGAGAATTGAATTGCTGGCACATGGGAAGGCCTTGGAAATAATCCTACAGCCACAAACAATTAGAGAAATATATTCACGCACAGAGCCGCCAGAGAGGAGGATTATTTACGCAAGGGGAGAGCAGTTTCACGGACAGACGTGGGGTAGCCAACGATCGCGGAGGGAGACCGCATCCGCACACGAGGGAGAATT
>CACSLK010015970.1:373219-392907 GCA_902706635.1 Striga hermonthica
CGACGTCAAATTTCTATGGCCGAAAATTCATATTTTTCTGGCAACATTGAACCTTTTTTCCGGCAAAAACTTGAAGTAATAAGTAATCTATGTATTATATGAGGACTTTGAAGTCCAACAATCATCTTTAATTCATATATTTTTGGTTAATTTGTTAAGGATTCAATTTTGAATATTTGTTTATATTTACCCTAAGACAAATAAAGTGATCATAATTTCTTTTTTGTTGTTCATGTATACCAAATTTATGCTATTGTTAAGTTATGTTAAGTGTTATTCATCATAAAACAAAAAAAAATAAGATGATAATAATCATAGTACCACTATTCATGATTTTTGTACCTCTGTTTGTATCTAGTACCACGTTGCTCACTGTTTGGTACCATATGTGCTGGAAAATGTGAAGTTGTTTTGATTTATCCAACTATTGTTAGATACATGGAAGGGGAACAAAGTGATATATTAGGGAGTTGTACCTACAAAAATGAATTGTATGCGTTCTTTATGCATCTTGGATTAATGTTTGACGAAGTGTACACTCTCATTGCTAAGAGGCGGCCGATTGTTAATTTGGAAACCGTCATGTTAAACTAAATTGCGCCAAAGAAAAAAAAAAGAGTTAGTTTGTCCGATGATGAGGATGTGAAAACATGATTCGGTTACATGTTTGCTGGAAAGTAAATATTGTAGAGATACTTGTCATTGAAAGAAATAAAAGCCCGACCATTAGAAGAAATGAAAGACCGGGTGGAGTTCAATCCATCCCGATGAGCATGAGCGGGTAATGTTGCTTTCATAATATTAATGAACTTATTATTGTTATATGGTGTTTTTATCATATCCTAGTTCATTAAGTTTTTAACTAGTTCCATTATTTATAAATCTTTGTATTATTTTATCATGAACGCAGGAAAATCGTACCGTATGTTGATTTCTCGGAAGGAGAATCAGAGTTGTTAGTGCAAGATAAATCGATCGATTCATGCAAATTTTGCATCAAAGGAGAGGTGCAGATATTCAGTGGTGGCGCCGATAAATTTCGAAAGCGTGTTAATTCAATTAGTACATACTTTCGTTGAGTGTAGTGCCATGATTTTATTCACCTATGAGATTGCTCGACTTTAGTCTCAAAAAATAACAAGTAAATTATTCTAAGTTTCAAGAATTCAATCCAAGTACTTAGATTTAATATTTTAAGCACCAAATTAAATTGGTGAAATTTCAAACACAAAAGGTTAATTCAAAAACTAATCCGAAAGTCTAAGTTTCTAATTAAATTGGTAAATATGCAAATTAATATAATTTATAAGTCAAGAATTACAATATAATTTTTTATAAGTCAAGGATGTTAAGTAGGGCTTTATAAATCTCGAGCCAAATGCATAACAATTAATATGCGGATTAACGTGATTGTCTAGCGGCAAGATGGTAGAGAAGACGGTCTTGAGGGTCTGGACCCGGGTTTGAGTCCCCCCGCTCATTCCACCATTTTTTTTTACTCATACTAAAATTTAATTAGTACTTGTTTTATCCAACATAGTACCACATTTTTTTTTTTTTTGCACTCGTACTAAAATTTAATTAGTACCTGTTTTATCCAACATAGTACTGCATCTTATTCTACGTGGTACATGTTTTTAAACGATTAGTACCTATTTTTAATTACTATAAGTGCAAAAAAAATGGTGGAAGGATCGTGCAGAGAGGGACTCACCCGAGTTTGGGCGAGTCCACACTCTCAAGGACACCTCCTATACCATCCTACCGCTAGGCGATCATATTTCTTTATGCCCAAATTTAATTCTTATTCCTTTAGCTCAAAATTTATAAAGTCCTACTTATTATCCTTGGCTTATAAAAATTAAATTGTATTTATTGACTTAATAAATTATATTAATTGACATATTTATCAATTTAATTAAAAACTTAGACTTAGAATTAATTTTAGAATTAACATTTTGTACTTGGAATTTCACCAATTTAACTTGGTGCTTAAAATATTAAATTTAAGTACTTGGATTGAATTCTTGAGACTTAGAATAATTTACTTGCTATTTCTTGGGACTAAAGTCGAACAATCTCATAGATGAATAAAATCGTGGCGCTACATAATCCATTTAGTTGAATCAACGAAAGTAGGTAGTAATTGAATTAAAACCAGTACTACAAAGAAACAAATGTGGTACTATTATAGGTAAAGCTGGTACTATTTTAGGTACTACAAAGAAGCAAACTGGTGGTATTATAGGTAAAAATCGGTGTTTTTATGTGTTCATTACAAGTGGTACTAAATACCCAATATCAGGTTCTACAACAATATAAAATTGATACCATCTTACTCTATGTTTGGTACTAATTTTAGTAAATGTTGACCAAAATTAAAATAATTTATTTTCGTTCACAAAAGTAGGTACTAATCAACAAAATAGAGGTACCGCGTTGAAGAAGATGCGGTACTATTTTGGCTTAAACAGGTACTATTTTAAAAATCGTGATTTCTAATCCTTCATGTCTACCATGACACGTGGCTCGTTCATGCGTGATTTGGATAAAAAAAGTGGAAGTTAATATATAGGTAGAATTTGGAGTTGTCGTGTATTATGATTCTATTAGATGAAGTGTGTCATTCAATGAAATGAAGTGTATTAATAGTGTTTTTTCTCATTAGTGTGTCGAGTTCATGACCAATTTGTGATTAAACTCAATTAAAAATATTTTAAATCACATATGACCAATGAGATGAAGTGTATTAGTAGTGTATTTTCATGTTGTGTGTTGAGTTTTTGACCAATTTGTAATTAAACTTAATTAAACACATTCTAAATCTCATAGAAGCTAATCGAGAATAATTATTGGTCATGTAAACATTATTTGAGACCGAAATTCGGTGTTTTTTATGTTCGTCGGAGTTTGCATGAAGACCCAATATCTGGTACCAATTTTGTAAATGTTGACCAAATTTGATGTAATCTATTTTTTGTTCTTTCTACAAAGTATGTACTAATTCATCAATAATCGGTACTCCATAGAAGAAGAAGTGGTACTATTTGTGAAAAAAAACTGATACCATTTCACGGAATTCTTTTTTTTTTTCTTATGTTCGTCGGTGCTGGCACTGAAGACCCGATATCTGGTATGAAAACAAACATTAAAAATTATAGTACAATGTACATCGTATCATATTTAAGACAAATGTGAACTAGATTATCTATCATCTCTACCGCTAACTAAAATTACAAAGAATGAAATTAGGAGCAAGCTACAACTTTGAGTTGCGAATTGCAAGTTGGCACGAGCTGCGGGCTACGACAAAAAATTTGAGCTGCGAGCTGTTACAAAAATCTCTGAACGGGCTATCGTGAAATTTGAACTGTGAGATGCAACAAAAGCCTCGAGTGGGGTATGTTATTATCCGATCTGCGAGTTGCTACAAAAGCCATGAGCAGGCTATGGTAGAATTTGAGCTGCTAGCCACTACTGCTATTAGAGCTGCAAGCAAACTGAAGTTAAAGCATTGTTGCAGCTAAAAACAAAAAAATATATGTAGCGCATATGCATAACAGGATTAGATACAGCAATTCAAATAGCATGAATCCGCCACCGGAAGCTGGAGAATGATTTATAATGGAATGCAAATGATCGATTCTGCATATTACTAATAGAGATGTATGCGAGCAACATACAAAGTAGCAATCGACTTAGCCACAAGGAAACGAACCAAACAAGGATGCAACCCAAAAAGACGAGCACAACACGTAAAAGCAGGAATCACTACTAATCTAAAGCAAAAGAGCAATCCGCCCATCACGAGAGCATCTCGCGAAAAATCAGAAACTAGCAGGAGTGACACACATCAAGGATTAAGAAAATTCCTGTCGAGAATCATATAAAAATCGCGAGTAAGGGCAAAGCATCCGAAAGCAACTTAACTCACGCCACGGAAGTCTGGGAGCATCAATTCGTGTGAGATTCACAAGAAAACGAGCAATACAAATGTGATTCACACATCAAGATTAACACATCATAACCAGCATCACAAATCAAGAAAAAATATGCCTAGAAGAGAATAAACACATACAAACCGAAAATGCGACTCACCTGGAATCTCGAAATACGTTGAATCTGGACTTGATATCTCGCAAAATAGGGATCACGAGTAGCCTGCCAGGGGAGTAACCAAAGAACCGCGGCTAACACGCTGGGAATAGAAAATCTCGACTGAACACGTCGCTACAGGATTGAAGACCGCGACCACTAAATCACGATTGAGGAAAAATTACAGCAGAAAAGGTAAATCGGGAGACGAAGTGCAGAAATTTGGACAGAAACCGAAGTAAAAATATCAGAGGAAACATATATTTCTTTGATTCCATTGAAACCAGATCCAAATTGTCCCTCTCATCAAAGCGAATTCTCTCACTCACCTATTCCCACTCAGAATCGTCCCTCTCGTTATCACCAACACGATTATTATCGTTAAAACCATAAAAAGGATCGTAATAATCGCCATCGGTACAAGCCCTAGATTTACCTCGGAATCGGACTCCGAATCGGTGACCGCCTGCCCCCGGCCTGTGTAGATGTCCAAACGAAGATCCTCCGACAACGGTCACGCTGGAACAGTTCCAGGATGGAATTTGTCCCGTCATCGTCTTCTTCACCTCTAGAGGAGAAGCCATCGGGATCCTCGTACCGCGCCTGGAAACTTTTTTTTCGGTTATTTCTTTACGAATGTGGATGGGCCTCGCGAGCTCTTCCTGTGTGTCGATTCGGACACCGGAGATCCAGATTTCCCAAAGGCAATTTCACGGAGAGAGATTCAGAGAAAGATGAGAATTGATAGAGCGTATGAGAGAGAGACGGGAATTGAGAGAGAATTACCAATTTTTTCTATTTTCAAGTAAAATAAATAGATAATAATAATATTATTATATATAGGGGGACTGAAGTGGAAAAAGAAAGTATGTGTTAGGGAGTGCAGAAGAATAAAATTAACTTTGGGACTGACAAGGAACTTGAATATGGCAGGAGGGATTCATCTTGCATTTGCCGTATATTTTATATGCAGTGATATTTATTGATTTTATAAATTAGTTTACTTACAAAATTAACTAACTGATGGGTAATAGATTTTCTTGTTTCACATTTTTCAGTTATAAGACCATCTCCAGTCTTTATCTCTACTCTAGTGCAGAATTTACTCTATTCTAGAATAGAGTTAACGAAAAAAAAATTTGGTTCTATCCGTTCGTGCTACATTCTAATTCACATATATTATTCATATTATTTTAATTTATTTAATATGTCAAAATATTATTTAATTGGACATATTCTTTTATAAAATAAAATATATCATAATATTAGTTGGTCTTCCACTGGTTTAAATATTGTTCCACAAAGAATTGTTATTTTTATATAATATTTGATTTATTTTATAGTAATTCAATATAAAAATATATTTTTTAATAATATTTTTTTATATAATTCTCAAATAAAATTATAAATTTAACGGTAAAAACTTTTTCAAATAGTGAATTTTAAGATAAATCAATTGCATATAATAAAAAAAATAGAAAACAAATAAAAATTGTAGAGTAATGAATAGTACCGCGCCAGATGTAGCGCAATACTGTTCATAACTCTAGAGTAGTGAAGAGATGTAGTGCAGCGTTGAAGAGCAATTTTGTCTCTACTCTAGTGTAAATACGCTAGAGTAGCGCAGCACTGGAGATGCTCTAATACTTAAAACATTTAGACTGCCGACAATCTAACAACTAGGCTAATCAATTTAAAAATAATAATAAAACTAGTCATATTTTTTTAATTAGGAAGGCACAAGTACCACAAAAGTGATACTTAGGTCCTAGTTGAACGGTTGTGCTATGAAGTCAACCTTCTATATATAGCAAGTAAACCATACCATATTAATAAAATTGTTAATGTTATTTAAGTAATCAGAGAATATGATATGATTTACTTGTTGTATATAGAAGGTTGGCTCTACAATGGAGCCAACGGTTGACTTCATAGCAAAATTTGCCTAATTAGATACATATTATCTCATCAAAGGTCACTAGATAAATTTTTAACTTCAAATATATTTCAAATTTAACTCAATTAAACATTCCTCAATAATTTTAATATAATTAAATAATATCAATCGACCATCTTTACACATCACATCAACTTTAATTCAATATTCATTCCCTCTGATGTGGTCGTAAATAGCGGTTCATGAAGGACCGGTCATGATCCGGTCGTCACTATTATATTGGCGGGACTAGATAGGTGTACTCCAACCAGCTAGGCGTGGTTCATGGTACCTCTAGAGCATATGAGTGCTAGGCGGAGCCTAGCTCAATGTGAGCTAGGCGAAACACTAAGAGTGATGAGCTAGACAGAGGTGGTCGTCTAAGCAGCTGGGCACCTCGGCCAGAGGACCATGTCGAGGGGACCAGAGCCCAGAGATAGTCTTGTGCTCAAGTCATGAAGAGGTTCACAACCTCAAGGAATCTTTTGACCTAACTAAGTGGTACATACAAGGAAGACTTCTTGTCCTACCAGGAGTCCTCAGCTGCCCCAACTATAAAAGGGGCACAGGTTCATTTATTTACACAACCCACACATACGAACTATCTCGTTACTCTGCCGTTTTTTCTTGGACCATCACTGACTTGAGTGTCGGAGTGTTCTCGTCGGGACCACCCCCGGTGTGCTTTGCAAGTACCGACGATCAAGGAGACACAACCCAGTTTGAGAGGAGCGGTCCAGCGGTTCAAGTATTTGTGGTACAACAAATTGGCGCCGTCTGTGGGGAACTCAGTTTTTTTCTACCGGAGTATCAAGGGTTGTTTTTTCTCACTAAAGAAGAAGAAGAGCGACGAGGATCATGGCAGGAGATAATTCGAAGAAGAACCTGACGAAGGAGATGGATGTGGCGTGGACTCATCGGGCGTTTGGGACAGGTCCCCCGCCGGGATGGTCGCCGCTGTCTGTCAGTCCCAAAGAGACGTTGTTGGCCCCGAACCTGACCTTGACACCAACACCAGAAGCTCAGGGGCACTCGGCGAACCCAGGAGGATCGGGTGGTTTGGTAGACAAAAGGAAAGATGAAGGCACTCCATTCGATGAGGGAGTGAAACAGGGTGTTTCGGGATCCGGGGGTGCTTGTAGTCAGAATGGTTCCTTGGGTAACAAGCATGTGGTCGTGGCTGGTAACGAGCAGGTGGTCGTCGCAAGAGGACAAAACCCTCATGGGTATAATGTTTCTTCAGCACCACGGGGGATCTAGTTATTCAGATGACCAAGTCAGAGTTGGATAGGATCAGTACTGAGGTGATAGGCCGAGCTCAAGAGGTGGATATGAGAGCTCCTAATGAATCGTTTCAACAACTTCTACCGCAGCAGTCACCCGCACCTCAACAGTAAACCCCTCGCATCAGCAGCAACACCAGCGTTTGGAGAGAGACGATGATGATTATACCAGGTCGGTGACCTCCCGCCCGGCTGCAACAACACAGCTGTATGGATTAACTTTGGAGAGGTTGGCGGCTCAGCTGCGGGAACTCCAAGCTCGGGTTCAGGGTAAGAGACCTGTGGTTTCATGAGGACATCCTTTCGCAGAGGACGTCTTGGGAGGGGATTTTCTTAGCAACTTCCGAGAGTTGAATTTATTCTACAATGGATCGGCAGACCCAACTAGGCATTTGAGGTCGTTCGACAACATAGCCGTGTTGCACAGGTATAGTGATGTTGTGAGCTGCCGAGCCTTTTTTACGACCTTAAAGGGGTCGGCGCAAGATTGGTTCCACCTGCTGCCAACGGGATCTATCGGTAGCTTTGAGAAGTTTAGCTCTCTATTTCTAAATCAGTTCGCAAGCGCTAGAAAGCATGAGAAGACGTACCTCTTGTTGATTAATATGCAGTAGAGGGAAGGAGAGACCTTGCGGTAATATGTAGTGTTGTGATTTATTTTCAATTGATTCAAATGTGCACATGGACGAATTTCCTCATAAGACCCAACAACTTGTATTAGAGCCTAGGTTAATTCATCTTTGTGCACTATTCTAATTAGGGCTTGCATGACATATGTGAATTAATTGTATGTGCGCAACACATAGTAGATTAAAATTACAAAATAAGTGTTGTTTGCAGACATTTTTGAATCCAACTATCGTGGCACGTTTGTGTGTTTTAATTCATGTATGTTTTGAAGCTCCGTGATGAATTTGAACCTTAGAGCGATGAAAAGTTATATCAATGATTCTTTAGAAGTAGTGTTAGTAGAGTATCCTGCGTCAGTGTCATGTAACGTCAATAATTTACTCATATGGAGATGCTCACATTATCCATCACAATCAAGTGCAGGATTGCGATCAACCACTACCTCAAACACTAGTTCTAGCCCAACCACACAGTCTACACTAGGAGACGGTGGATTTCAACGGCCTAAAGATTGGGCTGAGTTAGGATGAATGAGGGGCTGTCGTCCAACAAGCGAGGTCGGGATTCCAATGAACTCTGAAATTGGTGGTGTTTGTCGCAAAGATGGTGGTTACCGCCGTTGGAAATTAGTGGTGGTCGACGTGAGGACAATAGTTAAGGCGCCATAAATCGGTGGTATGTGGTATGAATTTATCAACAAAAAAAATTAGAGATTTTTCTATGTCAAAACCATAATTATATGAGTGATTGAAAAATATATGGTGAATTTGGTGGAAATTGGAGCATAAAAGGTTATTTAAAAATTAATTTTCCTAATATCTCCAAAGTTACCTTATCCGCATTGTTTTTTTTTTTTTCCTTTCTAACGGAACGATATGAATTTTATAACTAACACACATATTACAAATATAGATCGGCTAGAAGCCGAATCTAATGAGAGGACACCATGGAGAGAGCCTAAACACTACAACGCACCCACAATAATAAAACAAACTCCGAACACGAGAATCTAGATCCCAAAAGAGATAATAAAACCTAACTCCCAACAGAAGAATCTAGATCCCAAAGGATGATCCCAAAGGATAATAAAACTAGCAAAAGAAAAGGAAAACACATAAAACCACATAAGAACACAAAAACACAAACCCAAAAACACAAAAAAACAAAAATCATTCTGACGGTCGGGACTAACACACCAGCCAAAAACTCAACAGCAACACAACGATCGACCTCCAACTGGTCGGACCACGACCTATGTTTCAACACCATAAACTGCCATTCACGGCCTAACAGAATCGAAACACCAAATCACGACCCACGCCCTGGCGGCCGACCACAACCCCTCAGTCGGAGGTCAGACGAAGAGCCCCACCCCTCAAAACACCACCACCACCACCCCGAACCGAGCCACACCACGGCCAGGCACGACGCGACGACCGACTCTTCTTCCCTAACACCAGGGAAAATAGGAGCGAAAGGGTAGGCAACCTCTGCTGCAACCACCAACACGGTAATCGGAGACACAACCCGTCTCCAAAGAACACCACAACCCTCATCCGTCTCGCCGCTATGGAAACTGGCGAATTTCGTCTTTGGATGACAACCCTAATTTGCTGAAGACCACTCGAGATATCGACCGACTCCACCACCGCTCATGAAGATGGGATCCGACACATAATCAAGGACGAACCACACAACCAATAGCCGGCCACAGTTGAGGAGACCGGCGGCCCCGTCGAAGAAAGCAAAGAAAGATGCCATTTGGGGTTTTTTACTTTTGGAGAGAGAAAAAGTATATGGAGAGAGAGTAATTTGGGCTGTTATCCATAGAGTAATGCACTACTACCCACGCTGGACACATGTTAATATGTCAACCGCTTATGTGGCATACACACATTTGTGATGTATTTTTTTTAATATATTAACATCACCAATATGTGGATGCCATATATTATAATTTAATGCCACATATTATAATTTAAGTCGCATCTTCAAAACATCGGCTGAATTTTTTCAAAATTATCAACAAAAACGCTCATAAATTGATAGTTTCATCTGGATCTCAGAGATACCTCTACTCACTGCAAAAATGAAGATTATGGTAGCTGTTAAACGAGTCATCGACTACGCCGTCAAAATTCGGGTTAAACCCGACAAGGTAACAGGACCTCAAACGAGTAAATGAAATTATTAGAATTTCCTGACAAAACAAAAACGTTAAATTTTGAGGTGGTTTTGATTTGTTCTAGAGTGGCGTGGAGATCTCCAATGTGAAGATGTCGATGAACCCCTTTTGCGAGATCGCACTAGAAGAGGCCCTCCGGATCAAGGAGTCGGGCGGGGCCTCGGAGGTGGTGGCCGTGTCAGTGGGCCCGGCCCAGTGCGTCGACACTCTCCGGACCGGGCTGGCTATGGGCGCAGATCGGGCTATTCACGTGGAGTTCCCCGGAACCCTTTACCCGCTTTCGATAGCCAAGATTCTCAAAGCTCTTGTTGATGCTGAAAAACCTGGCCTTGTCCTTCTTGGGAAACAGGTAAAGCTTTGTTCTTGTCAATGTTGCCTTTCTTGGTGGAAAAAACATTTCTATATAAATATACATGTTTCTTTAACAAACTTTGATATTATTATCTTTGCATTATCGTTGAGATATAATTTGGGGAAGTATGTATGAATGATTTGAGTTGTATTGAGTTTCGCGAAAATGTTGTCTGTTTTATGCGTACCTCAAGCTGGAAAATGCTGAAGATTGGACTTGTTTTCCCATTCTTTCTTATGTTTTTGCCCTTTGTAGTATGTGTCTTTTGGATTTATATTTGCTGTTTAACATCTTGAGGTTGTGCATGTTGTGGTTCTACTCTCAAGTTCGTTAAGAGATGATTGGATGCTAATTTGAAATGGCAGTTTGAGCAGTTAAAGAAAGCAGGATAATTAATTGAATTGTATCATGGGTTCGGAATCCCAAGTATGAAGGTGATCTTCGGTTTGAGAATAGTGTAATTTGATCATCCGTGAGTGTAATTCTTGCATATGGTATGCCCTATATCATAAGGCATCATTATCTTGTGGTTGCTTTTGTTGTTTAATGAGTGAAAGTCATCACTTGATGCTGCAGAAGACAAGTTTCCGAGATTTATACTTCTGATGACAAGAGCTTCAAATTATGAACTTTTAAACCACAATATAACTTCATATATATGCTATTAGGAGTTATTCTTATGGATTTTTATGTCTGTGGATTCATTTTGATTTATTGGCTGCATATGAGATACAAATGCATCCTTTAGTTTAACTGAAGCCCAATGAAGAATTTAGTTTCCACAACAACAATTATAGCGAAGCTATGATGTAGTCAGAATCTTGTCAAGTTGGCATTTAATCACGTATTATAATATAGTATGCTTATTTGATGTAATTTATTTGCTTGGTTGACTGTCAAGACTTGCATGTTGTGTTCGATTTCTTTTACTTGTTCATATCCTCTTCTCCCTATGCTTGAAATTCAGTCTCGAAACATCATCTTATGTCTACATTTTTGTAGGCTATTGATGATGACTGCAACCAGACGGGACAAATGATTGCTGGACTTCTTAAATGGCCGCAAGGGACCTTTGCATCCAAGGTTATCTTCATCGTGTTCAAACATTACTATGGAGTAGATCTTTTAAAACAGTGAGAATGACAGTTGACTGTAATCAAATTAAAGGTTAAATTTTCTCCATAACCCTATTCAAATATAACATTCTTGACTCTTAAGGTGTATTTCTGTTAGGAATACTGGGAATTATTG
Source organism: Striga hermonthica (assembly GCA_902706635.1). Lineage (NCBI taxonomy): Eukaryota > Viridiplantae > Streptophyta > Magnoliopsida > Lamiales > Orobanchaceae > Striga > Striga hermonthica. The sequence continues at coordinate 384,952 of CACSLK010015970.1, forward strand.
TTTGTGATAGTTTTTCTGGAACTCTTCTTCCTTCTTCCATGGGGTTCATATCAATTTGTGCCGCTTATATACTATTTCTCGTGATTATTGAACTTTGACGACAAATTTTTCGTATATCTGATGTTAGGTTGTACTGGATAAAGCAAATAATGTAGTGACAGTGGACAGAGAGGTTGATGGAGGTCTTGAGACACTCTGCTTGGACTTGCCTGCAGTAATTACGTAAGTAATCTAATCACCTTTTTTTCCCTATTTACGCTACTTTTTTCATGTGATAGCTGGCGTATGAGACTTGTCTATGTTAACGAATCTGTTCTTTTCACTCTCTTCTAAATGTGACTTATATATTGCCGCTTATTAACCCCTCCTTTCAGGCTTTCACAAATTAATCTGTCCAAATATAAGTGATGTTTTAGATTTAAAAGTTAGTTCTTTTTCTTTCTTCTTCTTTTATTTTTGTTTTTTTATTCTGGTGTTGCCTTCATGTCACTCTATGAGTCTTGAGAAAATATAAGTGGTGGGAGAAAGGGAATTTAAGTACGAACGTATTGTCCATATAATACTATCACGATCGTGTAGCTCAAATGGTATCTTTCACTTTTTAAAAGGACTTGTACTGGTTAATAATACATGGTTCAATCAAAGTAATGAGAATCCATCACTTGGGCATGCGAAAGAAATATGCAACTTACAGGATTTACTCACTCTATCTGAAAAGAAAGAAGGCAAAGGAAAAAGATGGCAAAACTATGTATATAACTCAATACGGCACTATATTTTCACTTCTCTATTAATTATTGAATATCCCAATAATACACATTTTATCTATAAAAGTAAATATTAGCGTATTACAATTGTTAGAATCCATTTCGGTCCCCTTTACTACAAAAAATTGTGGCATCTTCACTTCAATTATTCATCAGTGTTCTAAAAGTCGCTAGGCGCCCGCGACCAGCGCCTAGCGCCTAGAGCGCCTAGGCGGGGCCTAGGCGGTGCCTAGTCGGGGCCTAGAAATCAATATTAAATACCTTATTTTTTATTTAGTTTGACTACCTACAAAATAAAACTATCTCAACTTATAATAAATTGACACACCTAAGTCCAAATAATAAAATTAATATATTTTAAAGAAAACATGAGAATAAAATAATGTAATTAATATTTAAAAAATTTAAAAAAATTAAAAAAAAAACTGAAAAATTGCCGTCGAGCCCGCCTAGGAGCGCCTAGGTCCGCCTATTCCCGCCTAGGCGCCGCCTAACCGCCTGGCCGCCGCGCCCGCCAAGGGCGCCTAGGAGCGCCTAGGGCCGCCTAGGCCCGCCTAGGCGCCGCCTAGCCGCCTGACCGATTTTTTCTGCCGATTTGTGCAAATCGGAGGCGCCCGGGCACCGCCTAGCGCCTAGGCGCCGCCTAGGCGGCCGCCTAGGCCGATTTTTAGAACAGTGTTATTCATATATTTTTTCTCTCTTTTATGTCCTGAAAATTTAATGGAAAATGCGACTAGTAAGAGTTGAAAATCCAGTCAGTTATCTACTAGATTTTCTGATATTCTTCTTGCATTGGAAACCTTGGATAGGAATTCTTCAAGTTATTTATGGGTAGATGTTGTTTAACGAATTTTCAAAGAAAATCACATTTAGGCTATACAACGATATATATGTTACTACAAGTTTGAAGTGTCTAGAAAAAAAAAAGAAAAAAAAAAAAGAAGTTTGGTGTGTTTGTACTCTGATATAACTGAGAAATGCTCAATGAAACTAGCAACCAACTGATTATATGTCGTACCCAAGTATTGAGCGTTAAGATACACCGACTTTAAATATGTATTTGATGAATACCTGAATCATGTTTTACGCATTGTTTCTCTTGATTTTTATTTATTTATGTTATTGTGAAGCATCCTAGGTTAAATGGACAGGTCGATGCTGTCCTGATAACTAATTCTTAAAAGCTGAAAAATGTAGTTGGATGAATTTTAATAATTTATTCTCTTGCGTACCTGATTTCTTGAACGTTTTCACAGCACGGACCTGAGACTGAACCAGCCCAGGTACGCAACCCTTCCAAATATCATGAAAGCAAAATCAAAGGTGATAAAGAAAGTGAGCCCACAGGATTTGAATGTTGAAATAAGATCTGATTTAGAAGTCGTTCAAGTTACTGAACCTCCCAAAAGGAAGGCAGGGGTCATACTCTCTTCTGTTGATCAACTTATTGACAAATTGAAAAACGAAGCTCGTGTAATTTGACGTGAAGAAACGCAGATTAGCTCGACTACATCAGACTTCTTGTCAACACAAAAAGTGGGAAAAATAATAAAGTCCTTTTCTTTGAAAAATATAAATAAAAAATTTGTGCAGAAAATTAGCTCCAGCCAGGACCTCTTTACCTCTGGCTTAGTCTATAATTACAAAAGACCCACTGATTTTTTAATGAGACCCTGAAGTTTGTATTTTCCTTCAAAATAGGGCTCCCATCTTTTACTATTTTACTTTTAAACCCTTTTTATTTTTAAGAAGCACCTTTAATCAAAGGAATAAATATTGGGGGTTAAGTGAATTATGATACACTATAACCCTGAGATATTTTTGTAACTAGCCATGTCCACTGGTCGGCCTGAACCAGCTAATGCTGGTTCGAACCATTGACCGTCCAACCAAAATCATTGACCATAACTTTGGTTCGTAACCGGAATTGGAAATCACTTGATCCAGTTCTCTTTTCTCTATATTTGTTTTCAATAGCTGGTACTTCCAGTTCTAGTTGGCCGAAAATTTAGAACTTTGAACTACTGATTCTGGAACTGAAACAATTAGCTGGTCTGGTTCCGGGGTTCTGAACCGAAACCGGTGAACACGTTTAATTGGAACAATGGGCCAGGCCTGCCCAACTCAAAACTTTAGATAGATATAGGCCGACATTTTATAACCATGGAAAGTTCGGCCTATTGGGCTCAGCCAATTGGGCTTGTAGGTTGATTTTGTATTTGAGCCTATAAAATGGATACCTTTAGAAATTAAGAAATTTACCCCCTTCACACTTGCTTATGAAAATATATTAGTTGTAAGAGAACAGTATTTTTTAATCACAATTACGTACTGTCACTACAAGAAACATTGCATGTAGTGACGTTTATTTTTTAGTTTAGCGACGATCATTAGTGTCACAAATAAATTTACCTACACTTTCAAAAGTGTCACAAGTTGCGTTGCTAAATTTGATGTCACGAAATTATTTGTGACACAAGAAATAAGCGTAGGTAATTTTTAATATGCTGACGCTTTTTACAGGTGTGTCACTTTTGCATAATTTTTATGACTCGTGATGCATGTGTCACTAATTTTTAATAGACGACGCTTTTTTAAGTGAGTCATTAATATTAATTTTGGCGACGCAAAATGAATGTGTTGTAAGTTGACAATGAATAACGTGCTCTCACTTGCGTCATTATTACAACCGACGTAAAATGTAATCAAAATTTAAACAAAAATCTTTTATATATCATAAACCAATGTAGAAACTTTAGAAAGTAATCGAAAAGAAGAACAAATTTATAAACTGATATCTCATTCTCCAAACGAAACTAAGTACAAGCACCTTCACACTAAAGCTAACAAATCATAATGAAAACAACCACTAAATTGTTTTTATCACACAATGTTTAAATGCCTGTGGCACACATACATCAACCAGTACACTAAATTTGCTCTATATTTGCAGCCATACATCAACCAGTGCACTAAATTTGCTCTATATTTGCAGCCATATGAAGTGCCTTCTCCAACAAAAATCAGAGTCCATCATCTCAGCTTCTTCAACCCATCAGTTAAATCGGGTCTGCTCTGCTGGTTCATCCAGAAGCTGAAATATGAATTAAATTGACAACTGCATAAATCAGAATCTTTTTTTCACAAGACGATAATGAGGCGAAGCGAAAAAAAGGAGCTACAATGGAGACACCAACTCTTGTGCATGCTTGAAAAGGAGTCGAAGTGGAAACTAACTACCAACGTTGAATCTACTATGCAAATTGTGTACAGGGGGTCGAATTTACAAACCTCATGTCCAGGTGGACTAATATAAACCTCACAGTTTAAAGCTAGATCAGGATAAGTAACCAGAGGCGGCTTGTCTCGTTTTCCATCAACCAGTCGCCTTGGGAATGTATGCTCCTGTGAAGAGATTATTAACATTGATTATAGGCAATCAGCAAATGCATGAGAACATTTAAGTAAGGAATCACAAGCAATGAAGTAACTGGACAACCAACTCTTCCATCTTAGAGATTTCTAACAATGAGAGCATCAACATTTGATAGGAAACATTAATTTGTCACTTAGGTTGGACTGACAGGCGCTGACGATCTCCCACGCGAACACCATCGGAGGTGAATCTGCCGATTTTCACAATGGGACGATGCAATTTTCTTTAGGATTCTCAACTTGAAGAAAGGTTTGGAAGATGCAAATGTGTTTTAGGGAAATTAATGCAATACTATATATTATATAAAAATAAAAACAGTGACACATATTTAATAATATGTAATAAAATACAATAAATTTTATAAAAATACTAATATAATTTAATTCTATTTAAAATTATTCCAATAAAATTAAGTGATAAAAATGATATAAGTGAATACTGAATGTTTTGGTCAAATATATTAATATATTAAAGATTAGCTCAAGTGATTTTTATATAAAAAAAACATAAAAAAAAAAAAAAAATTATTATGTAAAGAGAGCGTGAAAAATATCTATGGGTATGTTTGGTAAAACTAGCTGATAAGCTAGCTGATAGCTGATAAGCTAGCTTATAGCTTATATGTAATTTTTGAGCTTATAGCTTATAGCTTATGACTTATAGCTGAAAAGCTAGCTTATATGATAAAAGATGTTTGGTAAATTAGCTGATAAGCTAGCTGAAATAAAAAATTCAACTAGCTTATTTGAAAAGCTACTTAAAGTAGCTTATGAAATAAGCTCGAACTTTTTAAAAAAGCTCGTCCTACCAAACGAGACTTATTTAAACAGAGAGCTTATAAGCTAACCAAATAAGCTATAAGCTAGCTTATTTGGCTTACCAAACATACCCTATTAAAATTATAATATTTTATTTTAATATATATATATATAGGGTCGCGCTACGGTGAGAAAGGTTCTCAATAAAAGAAATGAGAATAAATCACAACTGTCCGATCAAAATAATCCAACCGCTAAAAAATATCAATCTGTTACACTCATTGAGGGCAAATAAGTCAGTACTGCATTCCCCTTCAGTGGGCCCCATCAAAAATTGCACAATCCCCAGAGAACATTCTTATCCCACCTTTCACACGACAGACATCAGTTTCTCTCTCGCACTTTCTCTCTCCCTCCTCTCCCTCTCTCTCTCTCTCTCTCATCTGCCGCAAAAAAAAGAATCTCTTCGCCTTCCCAGCACTTTCTCGCAGTTGCCGACACTTACCCCATTGGTGGAGTCGGCGGCCACATCATTGCCGTCGACCACCAGAGCCGTCAACTACGCTGGCGAGAAACTGACGGCGTCGAGATCTGGGATTGACTGAGCCGAGCATGAGTCGTCCGGGACATGGCGGATCGCGGTCGCTGCGGGACTACCTACACATCTGCGTGCGGCGAGGCAAAGTGGAATTGTAAACTTCATTAAGGATCTTGAATAAATAATTTGGTGTATACGAAATACTTACTTGATGCGGAAGACGACATAATTAGTGATCTTGATCTTGATGATCACACGAGGCTTGATCGATTGTGAGATCTAAAATCAGTTTCTCCCTCATGACCGTTCCTTAACGTAGCAGAAAAGTGATGGCATAAAACTGCGTACCCTAATAGGAGGAGAGAGGACTAATTTATATAGGGGTGTCTTTAGATCTGGTACGTCCATCAAATATCCAGATTAATGGCTTAGATTTGTTTGACTATTAAATAAAGGCCAGCCCAATAGGATAATTAATTGTGAGCCCAATGCTTTCGGGCCACATATTCTTACATTCTCCCACTTGGTCCGAAAGCCCATAATTTAATAGTATAACATTAGGTGCACATAAACAAATCTCGTTATGCCATACATCATAATAAACTATGACATGATAAACCATATAGTGAGAGTTATGGCGGTTGTACACTCTCGATTCGCATACTTCCTTCCATATACTACTACACTAATAGTTCAACACATCAAGTTCCATAATTATATATAAATATCATAAGGTCCACTTAATTGTCATGAAGACATTCATTTCTTGTTCTAAACATAATGTATACAAAATCATAATGAACAAGAAATTCGATAATAGTAAGAAACATAACATCAATGAGCTCAAGAGTGTGCCATAACATCATCATGATCAATCATCAATACAACCAAGACCCATTCTATGTACATGTTCTTTAAATGTCTTTGGTTGTAGACCTTTAGTTAACGGATCAGCAATCATAAGGTCCGTTCTTATATGTTCGATGCACACTCTTTGTTTCTGAACTTCCTCCTTAACGGCAAAATACTTTAATTCCATGTGTTTTGCACCCTTGGAATATTTGTCGTTTTTGGAGAAGAAAACTGCTGCGGAATTATCACAATACAATTTCAGCGGCTTGGTAATGGTGTCGACAACCCCAAGTCCTGAGATAAAGTTCCGCAGCCATAATGCATGAATTGTAGCCTCAAAACAAGCCACAAATTCAGCCTCCATAGTAGATGCAGCTATGACAGACTGCTTGGCACTTTTCCATGAAATTGCTCCTTCGGCAAGGAGAAAAACATAGCCAAACGTTGACTTGCGACTGTCAAGGCATCCAACAAAATCTGAATCTGAATATCCAATCACCTCAAGGCGATCAGATTTCCTAAATGTGAGCATATGATCCTTCGTCCCTTGAAGGTATCTCATCACTTTCTTTGTAGCTTTCCAGTGATCCAATCCAGGATTACTTTGATATCGGCCAAGCATCCCAACAGCGAAGCTAATATCAGGCCTCGTGCAAGTTTGCAAGTACATCAAACTGCCCACAACAGAAGCATATGGAATTGATTCCATACTCTTTCGTTCTACATCATTCTTAGGACATTGCATAAGACTAAACTTGTCCCCTTTCTGTAATGGGACAACACTTGGTGAACAAGTGTTCATACTAAATCTCTCAAGAATTTTTTCGATATATGCTTTCTGAGACAACCCCAACAATCCTTGTGATCTATCCCGGAATATTGAAATTCCAATCACATAGGATGCCTCTCCCATATCTTTCATTTCAAAATTCTTTGAGAGAAAATCTTTAGTCTCATGCAAAATTCCCAAATCATTAGCAGCAAGTAGGATATCATCAACATACAGAACCAAAAATATAAACTTACTCCCACTGATCTTCTGGTAAATACACCGATCAACAGTGTTCTCTTGAAAACCAAAAGACGTGATGGTATCATTAAACTTAATATACCATTGTCTGGAAGCTTGTTTAAGTCCATATATTGACTTCTTAAGTTTACACACCATGTGACCCTTTCCTTCTATGGAAAAACCTTCGGGTTGATCCATATAAACTTCCTCATCTAAGTCCCCATTAAGAAAGGCCGTTTTCACATCCATTTGATGTAACTCTAAATCATACTGAGCTACTAAAGCCATAATGATCCTCAAGGAATCTTTCTTAGAAACAGGTGAAAAAGTCTCCTTATAATCAATGCCATCTTTCTGAGTATAACCCTTGGCAACAAGTCTAGCTTTATGTCGTTTGATATTGCCACTCGAGTCGCGTTTGGTCTTAAAGACCCACTTACACACAACTCGTTTTGAACTTTCTGGCAATTCTACTAGATCCTAAACATTGTTTTTAGCCATAGAGTTTAATTCTTCTTTCATAGCATCAATCCATTTATGAGACAAGTCACTGTTAATGGCTTGTGAAAACGAAACAAGATCTTCATCAATGC
>CACSLK010015970.1:415887-426207 GCA_902706635.1 Striga hermonthica
GTAGAAGATCTTAAGGTATATAGAGATTCCAATCATACATCCAAATCGGAGACCAAGACCAGCAAGTGACCATACCACGACGACCAGGACGACGAGACGAAGAGATCGCCATCGAAAAATGTGCACGTTTTATATATTTAATAGTGTATTTTAATACACTTAATTTATTCGCATGTTTGTATTTTTTGACTTATTTATTATTTGTATGGATTTATTTGTTTTGATGTTTTATGTGTTATTTTCAGTATTTTGGAGCAATTTGTATACGCGAAGCATTGGACAAAATTTGACGCGATTAATTACTGGAGTTAGCCCAATGATACGTGAAGTAGGCCCAATTTCATGGGCTGGTATTTTGCTGAAAAAAAAAAAAGAAAAAAACAAAGTATAATGGGCTTGGAGCAATTTGGAGTTGATCACGTTTTGGCTTAAAGGAAAAGCAAAAGAGCCGCAAGACTATAATTGAGAAGGAAATTTATTTGTTGGGAAAAGCTTGTGATTGGTTAAAAGAAAAGATTGAATAGGATTTATTGGCGAAGAGAAGAATTATTAGGGGGACTTATTTTCCTGGGCACGCCACACGCAGCAGAAAAAAGAAAGAAGAGAGAAAAGAAAGCGAAGGCAATATAGAAGAGGAGACGCACGGACAGAGAAAGAAGACACGCGGAGGGAAGTCGCACTCGCAATACGAGGGAGAATTTTGTTCTCTATTTTATCTATCTTTTATTTATTTTTATTAGTATACTAGGCTAGGATTTTTATCCAGTTTTAGGGGATGTTTGAACCCTAACTTGAATTTGTCTATGAATTGAAGGATCTTTGTTTATCGTTGATTAATCTAAACGCCGTATTTATTTTTGTTGATGAGTTGATTCATGCTATCTGTGTTTAGCGTTTATGAATTATGGTGTTTGATTTAGTCTGGCCAACTACGTTAAATATTCATAGTTTAACTGCTAGATACGAGATTTTAATCCATAATTGTTATTGTCTTGTTTCGTTAGTAATAAACTAGGGATCGTGCATCTCTAGGGTAGCGTGAACATAAGTTAAATGGTCCGAGCTTTTGTGTTCGTTGCTTAGACTGATCTATTTTCCTAAAAATTAATGCTGCTAGTGCATTAAATCTAGAGAGCTTGTTCTAGGTTGTCCACTAGTTAGGTTTAGTCGAAGAGCTTATTTCGATTAAATATTCGGTAAGGGAAAATTCGGTTAACAGAGCTTGTTGTTAGCTAGGGTCGGTAATTCATTAGCAATTTAAAGAAGGCGTCGAAATTAATTAGCGGTAGATTTAGATTGGGTGATAACTGAATCGAAAACTGGACTTCTCTTATTTCATTTGATTTTTATTTTATTTTGTTATTTTTATTTTTATAAAATCAATCCCCCCCCATATTTATTTGCTTTCATAGTTTAGTTCGATTAATACGAAAATTGTCACGACTTAATTCTTGCTCCTCGTGGGATCGACCCTTACTCACCGCTACTACCAGTTAGTAGAGGTTTGTTGAGGAAAACTTATATAAATTTACATTTGTCGCGTCGCGACGCGCGGTCAGTTTCAAACCTGTCAAGGCTTCAAAGGGTGACAAAAAGTTCAAGACTTTGCTAGGAACTCTATTTAAGAGGTATACAGCCGTTGAAAATGCATGATCCTAATATCTTTTAGGGACAGAAGAGTGAGCTAAAAGTGACATGCCAGAATTAACTATATGCATATGCTTTCTTTCAGCCATGTCATTTTGCTCTGGGGTATAAGGACATGACATTCTATGAGTAATGCCATTTTGAAGAAAGAAATCAGAAAGGGGTTTGTATTCAGTACCACCATCACTTTAGACTATTCTAATTTTCTTAGAGAATTTGTTCTCAACAAGGGTCTTGAAATGAATAAATGCATTTGTTGCATCTGATTTGGATTTCAAAAAATATATCCAAGTGAACCTGGTTCTATGATCAACAAAATTAATATAATAACTGTGACCTATGGTAGATTTAATGGGACAAGGTCCCCACAGATCAGTATAAATAAGCTCAAGCACATCATAATAATCAGCAATAGAATCATCAAAAGGGAGTTTGTGACATTTGCCCATGAAACAAGAAGAACATAGAGGTCTGTAGCCATTGTCATAAAAGTCAAGATTACAGCTTTTGAGAGCCTTTTTTACAATATCAAAGGAAGCATGCCCTAATCTATTGTGCCAAAGGTCTAAGCTAAGTTTATTTTTGATGAAGGCAGAATGAGTCTGAGGTTTGAACTTTCTGAGGTGAGGGGGAGGAGCTGCAACTCTACTTCTCTTGGCTTGGATCATGTCAAAGCAGTAAAGACCATTTAATAAGCTTGCCTTTGAGAAGGATCTCCCCTGTGGTTTGGTCCTTGAGAAGACAGAAAAATGGATGAAATTCAAAGTATACCCCATTGTCTTTAGCAAATTGAGAGACACTTAAAAGGTTTTTGGTTATATGAGGCACACATAGGAGATTGTTTAGGACAAAGGAATGATTCTTATTAGAAACAGATTTAAACATAGATGAGCCAATGTGTGTGATAGGCATACCTGCACCATTTTCCATTTCAATCTTATCATCACCATGATACTCAGTGGCAATGTTAAGATTGTTCAAATCCGCAGTGATGTGATTGGTTGCTCCTGAGTCTAGTAACCACTGTGAGTCTTGGAAGTTTTGGCTATTCTCTGATCCTCCATAGGTGCTTCCACTGTAAGAGCTCAAATTGGCCATGTTGGCCATGTTCTGGTAATTAGGTTGGGCTCTAAAGTTGTTGTTCTGAGAGTAGGTGTAAGATTGATCAAACCTACTATAGTATCTATTTGCTGTGTGACCATCTTTTTGGCAAATTTGACATTTCACAAAGTTGCCTCTTCCTCCTCTTCCTCTATAATTGTTGGTTCTTCCATACCTGCCTCCTCTATAGCCACCTCTAGTTTGGTTAGATCTGCCTCTGGTGCTAGAATTAGGAGCAAATCCTCCCCTTTTTGCTGTTTGCTGAGATGCAATATTAGCAAAACCTCTAAAGCCATCCACATTGAGAGAGTTGGTAGTGTTTCTCTCTATCCTACTTTCAAATGTCAACAGTAGGGACTGTGCTTCTCTCAGACTGCAAGGAGGAATCCTTGAATTGATAGACACTGAGACAGAATCATACTCAGGTCCTAAACCATCTAGCATTGAGGAGATGTGGTCATCTTCAGTGTAAGAGTTTCCAGCAGCTGCAAGTGCATCATAGCAAGCTTTAATCTTGTTCAAATATTCTCTCATTGTTTGTGAACCTTTCTTCAAGTTGTGTAGTTGGGATTTGATTTGCATGACCTTGGCCCTGGATTGAGTGGTGAAGTCTATCTCCAGTGATTCCCAGATCTCAGAGGAGGTGCTTAAACCAACTGTATTGACAAGTATCTCTTCAGTAAGAGAACTTAGGAGCCAAGAGACCAAAAGTTGGTCTTGTCTCTGCCAACTCAAGTAAAGAGGATTGAGAGTGGTTTGTACTCCATTTTCATTTGTGATAAATTTCTGAGGGGGTGTAGATGTTCCAAGAATGAAATCTTCAAGGCCATATCCTCTTACAGTTGCAAGAACCTGATGTTTCCACATCAAATTGTTGCTGCCACTTAACTTAATGGTGACCAGTTGTGCTTGGGGCTGAATCACGGGTGTAGAAAGTGCAGAACTCGAGGCATCTGATGATGAACTTGCCATTATAAGCTAAGGGAGAATACTGGACAGAAAAAGAGAATAAATGTGGAAACTTCAGATCTGAAAATATGGAAAATCGATTGGGTATAGTGACAGGTCAAGATCAACCTGCTCCGATACCATAATGGCCAATACCGGTCGCCATTATCAAAGTTGCAAAATCACCGATTGGATATCAAGAACAAAGAAGAAAAATAATATAGCAGCTGCAAGTTTGAGAATGTTTCATTAACCCTAGAAAGAGAATAGCAAATGTCTTAAATACAAAGAGTAGAACCATATGAGCCATAGGATGGTAAATCAATGGCTGAACACAAAGAAACAATAAGACAAACTTTACAAGAAAAAGAGAAAGCCACATGTGCATGGGTGTACCATGCACACGTCCATAAGAGGAAATAAAGCAAATGAACATAAATATTGACTAAGTCTTTATATATGCTATTAGTGGCCAAAGCCCACATTGCTCCAAATTAATAGCAACATAAATGTAGCCAAGTTAATCATTTTGTGAATAGCCATAGATGATTGTCTTAGGAGTGAACGGAGGTAGAATACGTGAAGGAACGGGTAATTTTTATAGTGAATTTTTTCATGCAGAAGTTTTTAATACCCTTTGCATGTTTTTTTAGGGATGAAAACTGCATTCAAGTTGGGATTGTATGAATGTAATTCAGGGAAGTGGATGTGGATGGTATATTGCACAACCTATGTGCTGCCGTGTATTGCTTGGCTTTTGAGGACTTTATTTGCATTGGTCAACGAAAATAATTGCAAGGATAGTATCAATAATACTAGGAAAAGACTATACTCCCGTCATAGAATGGTTTCGTGAGAGATTTTTAGTCTTTAGATATACGTATGAGTTAGTTATTTTAGTCATGGATTATCTAAAATAACTAACTCATCTAAAAATTAAAATCTTTCACGGAACTATTCCGTGTAAACAGCCGTCGTTGGTGGTCGGTCAATCCCAAGGTTGTCGTGTTCGTCGTCCCGTCAGGCAGTAGGCGACCGGTGGCCGGAAGTCGGCCAGAATTTAACTTCTTTTTAATAATTGAAATTATTTAAATATGTTTAAACATTTACAAATAGAATTGACTTAATTTATTTATTTAGGTTAATTTAGATAAATTTTAGTTTAGTAGTTATTAATAATATGTTATTTATAAAGAATATATTATATAAAATAGTTAAATGTAATTATATTAATTGTATGATAAAAATAATTTATAATAATATTAATTATTAATAGGATAATGCATCTAACTTTGATATTTTTAAGAAACGAAGTAGTTGTAATATGTAATAAAATAGTTTGTTGATTAATTATTAGTTTCACAAATATCATGTGACTTTACACAATACATTAAGAATTTACATAAAAGAGTTAGTGAGAAAATTTATTTCAATTATTTTTATTAAGAAAATTTTTTAAAAAAAAAAAATAGTAGATCTTAAAAAAATATATTAGCATTCTTCCCTAATATTACGTTGGTTTATTTTTTTATAAATGTAAAAGATAAATATAATTAATATACAATTCTTTCACAAGTTTTGAATCTTTTGATGCAAATAACAGTTTTAATTAGCATTTTACATGTAACGATTATTTAATCAGGTAACTTAACAAAAAGTTTTACAATATCCAAATACAATACTGGAAATACAATACTCCGCATGAAATGGGAGACCTCACAACCGAGGTCTAAAAGATACAGCAAACACCTATCGTTTGAAAAAAAAAACAAAAAAAAAAGTTTTAAAAATAATTTTACTAATAATTCATGATGAATGAGATGCAAGAATATTGTACTATATATTTTACAACTTTATTATACTATAAATCAGTGGAGCAATGTCCATTTTAAGTTAATTTAATGCCAATTTTATTTCATTATGCCTAACATTGAAATATTGTTTAAAAAGATGTTATTGTATAATATATAGATTTTATAATTTAAGTAATTATGTTTCTCAATATTTAATTTATAAAATTATTTTTAATATTAACACAATATTTATCTTTATAAAATTAATATTTTTAGTATTTAATTCCTACATCATAATCATAATAAAATTACTTTTAATATTGTTGTTAATTTTGTGCATCGCACAAGTGTGCGTACAAGTCTTAAATTAATAGACACTCATAAATCTATACATATATTAAAAGCCATACTATTTACCAAAAATAGTAGCAAAAAAAATCAACTCACATTTAATGCATACTTTATTTAGAAATTTTTTTACTATATGCATTAATTGCTTGCATATATACATTTCCTATTCAAATATGATCAAAAAGATTCTTTCCTTAAATAATATTATTAACTTCTGCAATGATTTTATTAAATAATTTTATTAACTTCTGCAATGATTTCGTCGATAGTATTTTTTAATTTTTATTTGATTATATAAAAAACAAATATTTTTTTAAATTAATATTTTATTTATTATTTAAGAGATAATGATCACATCATTAAATAATATTACTGATGGCTAGATAATAAATTAAAATACATTAATTATTCTTTAAAATTTTGGCATGTTATTTATTCGTATTTATACTTATTATATAAGGTATCCTATTTACCAAATTTTGTAGATTGAAAAGGCAACGTAATTAATGCATTGCTATTTCTATCTAGAATTTTATTTAATTATTTTATTTATTTGTCTTATATCCCATAAAATCAGTTTAAGAAGAAGAATCTCATAACATCTGACAAGACAAAAAAAAGACGTAAAATCTTTACTAAAATTAAAATACTTAATTTATTTGTCTTATTCCATATTAACATCGATTTTGTCAAAATAAATTTCATAAAATCAGTGAAGTCAAAATTTGTACGTAAAGTCTACCTATCCAAAAAACAAGTCAGATTCAAAATTCTTTATCTAATTCCTTCTTTTCCTTATCTAATTCCTTTTTATTATCTAATTATATGAAAATCTGTTCTGATTTTTGTTCAATCTTCTAATTGTATTTGTATTATATTCCATAAAATCGGTTTAACAAAAGAAATCCCATTAAACCCTTTAAGTAAAAAACAAAGTACGTAAAATCTTTACTAATATAAAAAAGCTTTATTTATTACCTAATTTATTATCTAATTGTATGGAAATCTGTTCTGATTTTATGGTACGTACTACAAATTGTGCACCCGTGTTCAGGAGCTACTTAACGGGCAAGCTGTGTGGAAATGACTCATTTAATGCTTCTGTCTCGTGCATACGGTATGTATTTTTATTACACATACTAGAAAATTGTGCACCCCGTGCATCGCACGGGCTCTGTACTAATAAATGACCTTACAATTGTGCACTGCGTGCATCACCAGTGTTCACATTTTGGCTTATTACAAGTCACGTACTATATATATCCCGTACATTTTTTTTATTCATTTATATAATTATAAGAATGGATAAATGACCTTAAAATTGTGCACCCCGTGCATCGCACAGACTCTCTAAATTTAAATAGTAATGAGCCGATTTGTTTATGATTTTTGTATCACCACCACCTTTTTCGAATTTTAGTAAATTAACTAAATTCATAAAAGAAGTTCTAAAACTTAATTAGAAATGTCAATAAAATTTCCCAAGTTTACAGGAAATGTCAATAATAATAATAATAATAATAATAATAATAATAATAATAATAATAATAATAATAATAATAATAATAATAATAATAATAATAATAATAATTGATACTCCATTATTCATTTATAATTTAGATCTCGGAATTCACTCTAATTGACATAAATTGACTAGGAAGATGACGGCGGTGGTGGTGGAGATCTACTTATCCTCAATTGGCGCTGTGTAGCCGCCAAGCCCCGGAGCCTCTCCGGCGAAGTAGGCGGCGGCGGAGAAGGCAATAAAATTGCTCCTGGCGGAACCGGAGCATAGTGCACGGGCGGTGGCGGAGGAGAAGGTAATAAAATTGTCCCTGGAGGCAGCCACTGGTGGCGTTGTGTGTCCGCCGTCTTCTCCGGCGAAGGAGGCGGCGGTGGAGAAGGTAGTAAAATTGCTCCTGGCGGCAGCGGCGAGTAGTGCACAGGTGGCGGCGGCGGTGAAGGCAACAAAATTGCTCCTGGCGGCAGCGGTGGTGATGAGAAATAAGACTTCCCTTGAGTTATGGTGCCAAAGCCTATTGTTCCCAGGAGAAACAATACATTGAAAACTCTGTCCATTTTGTGGTTTTTATTTTCCTGGTCTTGCTTGCGTTTCTCGTGGTGATATTGGCTATATTTATATATAAACTTTGGATATTCTAAAAAAATTTAAAGTAGTAATGTAATATATAAATGTGATTGTGGAAGTATAAACAATTTTATTGTAATATATATATGTATATATATTTTTTTTTTTTGAATTTTGTATCTCATTAAATAATTTTCTCCAAAAAATTAGCTAAATAGTTTTAATATAGTAACGGCAAATCACTTTAAAATCTCATAAATAATTGTTGCTATAATAATAATGATAATAATAATAATAAATTATTATTATTATTATTAAATTATTATAATAATAACGATATAATAATAATAATAATAAATTATTATTATTATTAATCTAATACTGAAGTTCAGAAAATGACCAAAACGAATCATTTATTTAATAAAAAAAAAGTTCTGTGGCAAAAAGTAAAAGAAAAAAAAAATGATGTGGACAAGAATCAAACAGGACGAATTATAGAAATCTTTGTTTTTAGATTGAATTGTGAAATTTGGGCTTGTTAGGGCTCGTCCGAACTCGGAATTGAGTTCTGTTTTTTCCAACATGTTGCCAACGAAGCCTTATACGTATTTATGCTTTCGAATCTAATTTATTCTTGAAAACCTATTCTCCCAAAGCTCTTGACCTGAAGTTGGCAGATTCCGTGCACGACTTCGCATATCGGGCTCGTTCGAACTCGTCGGAACGCGAAATTGAGTTTCGATTATTCCTACATGTCTCCAACGATTCCTACTACTAGAGCATGCTTTCCTGACCAATTTTCGGGGTGGAACTATTCCTTGCGGGGCTTCCGGCCAAAAACGGAGAAAAAGAATAAAAAAAATGAAGAAAACTAGCAAAATTCGGGCACGTTTGGGCTCGTCCGAACTCGAAATTGAATTCCATTTATTTTTACATGTCGCCAACGAATCCTTCTATGTAATTATGCTTTCAAATCCAACTTGTTCTTGAAAACCTATTATCTCAAAGCTCTTGACCTGAAGTTGGCGGCTTCCTTGCACGACTTCGCATATCGGGACCGTTCGGACTTGTCCGAACTCGAAATTGAGTTTCGATTTTTCCTACATGTCACCAACGAATCCCACTACTTGAGCATGTTTTCAGGGCAATTTTTGGGGCTGAAAATATTTCTTGCGGGGCTTCCGACCTAAAACGGTAGAAAACAAGAAGAAAAACGAGAAAAAAAAACTAGCAAAATTGTACTAATTTGACTTCAATTGGACTACTTCGAGTTTGATTACACCATAATTGACTGATAGTGTACTAATTTGACCTCAATTGGACTAATTCGGGTTCGGTTACACCATAATTGACCGAGATAGTACTAATTTGACTTCATATTGAACTAATTCGAGTTCGATTACACGATAATTGACTGAGATTGTACTAATTTGACTTCATATTGGACTAATTCGAGTTCGATTACACCATAATTTACCGAGATTGTACTAATTTGACTTTATATTGGACTAATTCGAGTTCGATTACACCATAATTGACTTCGATTGTACTAATTTGACTTCGATTATAGTAATTTGACTTCGATTGTACTAATTTGACTTCGATTGTACTAATTCGACTTTGATTGTACTAATTCGACTTCGATTGGACTAATTTTGCTTCGATTGTACTAATTTGACTTCGATTGTACTAATTTGACTTCGATTGGACTAACTTGACTTCAATTGTAATAATTTGATTTTGATTGGACTAATTCGTGTTCGATTGGACTAATTTAACTTCGATTGGACTAATTTGATTTCGATCATACTAATTTGACTTCGATTATAGTAATTTGACTTTGATTAGACTAATTCGAGTTTGATTACACTATAATTGACTGTTATTGGACTAATTTGACTTTGATTGTACTAATTTGATTTCGATTGGATTAATTCGAGTTCGATTGGACTAATTTGACTTCGATTGGACTAATTTGATTTCGATTATACTAATTTGACTTCGATTATAGTAATTTGACTTCGATTGGACTAATTCGAGTTCTATTACACCATAAATGACCGTGATTGGTCACGGTCATTTATGGTGTAATCGAACTCGAATTAGTCCAATTGAACTCAAATTAGTACAATTTTGCTAGTTTTTTTTTTCGTTTTTCATTTTGTTTTTCCCCGTTTTAGTTCGGAAGCCCCGCAATAGATATTTTCAGCCCAAACATTTGCCGTAAAATCATTGTCAAGTAGTAGGATTCGTTGGCGACATGTAAGAAGAATCGAAACTCAATTTCGAGTTCGGACAAGTCCGAACGGTCCCGATATGCGAAGTCGTGCAAGGAAGCCGCCAACTTCAGGTCAAGAGCTTTGAGATAATTGGATTTGAAAGCATAATTAC
>CACSLK010015970.1:426976-438537 GCA_902706635.1 Striga hermonthica
TAAAATATTATAGGGAACATGCATAATTATTATATTTAAAATTATAAGTTAGATAATGCGTATATCACATTTTATAAATATGATCATTAATAAAAATGAATATGGTTACAAATTATTTACTCATATATGAATTACTATATATATATATAGATTGCATAGAATGAAATAAATAAAATATATATTTTTAACAAATTTAAGTGATTATGACAAGTTAATAAGTTAAAATAATTTATATAATCATACCAACTATTTCGGTAATTTTAAGAGATTAGATATGCTTAAAATCAATTAGGTACGTACTTAAAAAATTGTTTAATGTAATAAAAATAAAAAGATAATATTAATTATAAAATAAACAACTTTGAAAAAAAAAAGTTTTAAATCAAATACCAAACTTATTCACATAATCTATGCGGTATTAACGGGTAAGAAAATCAAAGATAACCAAACTTACTCACATAATATCTGCGGTATTAATGGGTAAGAAAATCAAAGATGATCCATTGTATACAGAAATGTTGAATAGAAATAGTAACAGTCACATACCACACTTAATGATCACGTAACTATTTATGCTATATATAAGCTCTCATATTCTCTCGGGATCACAAAAAAATCAGAACATTATAAACATATCTATATCTATATATGTATAGAAAAGTTTAATTATTTTTTAAATAGTAACTATTTTCTTAAAAAAAATATTGTTTATTTAATTTAGAAATTACTAGTACGTACCCCGTGCGATGCACGGGACATGGATATTAAATGAGTTATTTAATAGACTTTGTCGTTTAAGCCTAAAAAGCAAGTTATCGTCTATTTTTCACCTCTTTTAATCAGCGTTAAGTTTAAAAAACAATACAGTTGTAATCTATCCACATCTTTTAATCGACCTTTTTTTTAGTCAGAACATTAAATATGAGCATGTTAGAGTTAGCTTGTAAAATAATTAATATAGTATATCGCTAACACATTTATACCACTACAAAAAAACACTACAATTCTAACGAAAAATTCCAACGGCAAAAATTTCCGTTGGAAATTCCAATGAATATTTCAACAAACTTAATTTATATGTTGGAATAAGTGTTGGATAATTGAGGAATTCCAACGGATTTTTCCGTTGGAATAGCTGTAGGAATTTATTTCCATAGGATTTTCCGTTGGATATTTGCTATTCCAACGGCCGTTTTTCCAACGGATTTTTATACGTAGGAATATCCGTTGGAATAGCTATTCCAACGGAAATATGTAAAATTCCAACGGAAAATTTTCGTTGGAATGTAAGAGTTTTTTTTGTAGTGTACTAACATAATTTAATTTTAGTATATATATTCTTTGATATATAAAAAAAATAATTGTTTTACTTATTTTTGTTCACCATATAATACTTAACTTTTATTTTATTATAAACTTTGTTGTCATATCATCTCATTATTATTTATAAAAGTTGTAGAGGTTGTACGTTTTTGTTTTATAGAGGTTGTACGTTTTTTTGTAGTGTACTAAGATAATTTAATTTTAGTATATATATATTCTTTGATATAAAAAAAATAATTGTTTTACTTATTTTTGTTCACCATATAATACTTAACTTTTATTTTATTATAAAATTTGTGGTCATATTATCTCATTATTATTATAAAAGTTATAGAGGTTGTACGTTTTGTTTATTTTTATTTTATGTAATGAAAAGTATTTAATGCACGTTAGTGTTATTTCTTATGCAATCAATTTAAAATATGTAAATAAATTTAAAATTAATTAGTGTATAAATATTTTACAAAATATGCACACATGTTTTTTAGAATTCAATTTTATATTAATTAAACAACTTTGATATAAAAAATATAAAAAACTTAATCCTTCTATAATCAAGATATTTTTATAATTTGCATTATAAGGATTTATAGCTTATTTAACATACTCTGTAATGAAAATATATTTTACCAAAGTTTCATTATAGAAAGAAATTAAAATTAAAAAAAAATGATAAAAGACATAATCATTGTTGACAATAATATACATATAATTTCTAAAGAATAGTTAATATATTTTAATTTAATTTTTGACTATTAGTAAAACTATCTAATGTACTTGGTCATTATCTCTTAAATGGTAAATTATAGTAATTCGAAGAATATTTTTTTTTTTTATATACAGCGAAATAAATTTTAAGAAAAAATTATATTGGCAAAGATTAATTGTCCAACTTAATAATTATTAATTAAGATTCTTTATGGAATCAACTGATTTAAAATGTAATATACAATATAAAACATTTAATTTATAATTGTTAATTAAGATTCTTTTTAAAAACCAAACAGATTTGTAAATATAATTCAATCCTGATTGATAACTTGAGATATTCAATATGAACCCAAATATTATTATACCATAAATGTATGTTTGATTACTGTTAAATATTCAACACATGAATAAACTTTTGCAGAGTTAAATTGGGTTTTTATTCGTATTAAAATATTGATATGTTAAAATTGACTTTTTTTTTTCTGTGAATGTTATGAATATTAATTTGAGAGTCTACTTTGATGAATTTGCCAAATGTATTATTTATTATTTAATAATTAATTGATTAATTGATATAGCTTTATCTTTTTTATGACAGAATCCATAAAAAGAGGGAAACAAATTGTAATTGGGAAATAGGAGATTTAATCGGATTATGATTCAATTTGTGTTAATTTACTATTTTTAGGCAATAATTAATGAAATTGGCGGGAAAGTGTTTCTAAAATTGAATTATGTTAATCCTTATTATATATAGATAGATTTAAACATTATATAGATCTATTAATATATAATAAGCATTAACATAATTCACCTTTAGAAACACTTTCCCCTCAACTTCATCAATTATTGCCTAAAAATAGTAAATTAACAAAATTGCAATTTATTAGCATATCTGCTTTTTCCATTTTTTTCTTTTTAGGAATACAATTTTATATTGGTAGCAGTCTAGCAAAAATACTATAAAACTATATTACTTCATCAACTAATTAAATAATATAATAATACATTTGAGAGATTCATCAAAGTAGGACTCTCATGTATTCATAGTACTAGTACAACACCCGTGTATTACACGAGTGCTTGCTAATTTTTTTTCTTAAAATCTAAAATTAATGAGAAAAAATAGTTTGAAAATTTAAATACCTTTTATAAGAATATATATTATTATATATTTATTATGACACTTTTTATTTGTGCGACTTACCTATGTTATATATTATATTAATTTTTTTAACTTACAATATATAACTACATTAAATATAAATATATCAATTGAGAAATAATTTTATTTTTCTAATAAATTTTAATAAATATTATTATTTTTTATTATTATAAAGATAAAGATAAATATAATTTATTTATTTCATATCCCCCTCCCCCTACATATTAATACATAACGCGCTGAGCCTACGTGGCTGCTTCTGGTTCTTCGGAATCCTATGTGGCAAAATTACATGCTTCGTTATTAGGCTTGAGTAAATTTTAATTTAATTCCAAACCAAAAATAATTAGGTTCGGATTACCATAAATATGTTGATTATTTATGGTCATGTTACATGTATTAATTGTATTTTAATATCATTCTTTATTATAACTATTGAATTGTATATATATTTTAAAAGTTAATAACTTTTGTATTTTTTATCAGTTTTACATATGTAATATATTAAATTAATCTTCTTTTGATGAGCTTCGATTTAACATCCATATTGTATGTATAAAAAAAATTATGTTTATCTTAATTAGAAAAATAAAATTATTTATCAACTAATATACTTATATTTCAAGTAGTTATATGATATAAGTTATAAGAACTAATATAATATAACACATGTAAGTCATAAGTAACACATATCATTCTAAAATATATAGTAATATATTTTTTTTGTAAAAAAGTAAACTAAATTTAATATAATTTTCTCATTAATTTTAAAATTTAAGAATAATTTTTTAACAAGCACCCGTGTAATACACGGGTGTTGTACTAGTATACAATATGGATGGCAAATCGAAAATCATCAAAAGATGATTAATTTAATATATTATATATGTAAAACCGATAAGAAATACAAAAGTTATCAAC
Source organism: Striga hermonthica (assembly GCA_902706635.1). Lineage (NCBI taxonomy): Eukaryota > Viridiplantae > Streptophyta > Magnoliopsida > Lamiales > Orobanchaceae > Striga > Striga hermonthica. Next base: position 431,097 of record CACSLK010015970.1, read on the forward strand.
TTTAAAAATACATTTATAATTCAATAGCTTATTGAAGGAAACAAATCAAAATTCAGGGATATTTTAGTCACTTAGTGCCTCACTATATAAAATTACAAAGAATTAAAGGGTTATATTAGTACAAGTGATATTAAAATACCTAAGTTAGCTAAATAATATTTATGGAATACCCGAACCTAGATTATTAATAATTTATATATCAATATTATTTGTCCAAACCTAATAACGAAGCATAATTCTTCGCCAAGTAAGATTACGAAGCACCAGAAGCAGCCACGTAGGCTCAGTGCATTCGAGAATTATATATAGGGAGGATTTACCCAAGAAAAAAAGTCATTTTAACATATTAGTATTTTAATTAACCGATTAAAAATTAAAAAGCCATTGAAAAGAACATAAGATATTCTTGGATCCTGTCATTATAAATTAACCGATTAAAAATTAAATCATTTTATAAAATCTCTATTTTTATGAAAATTATTTCGTTCAGTGCAATTTTTTTTATCTACAAGATTTAAATATTAACCGATCAAAAACTGAAATCCTATTTACAAGTTGACAATACATATATTTCTTTTTTACCACATAAATGACAAAGTAATGTTATTGGACATGTTATGTACTCAATTTTTATTTTATAAATTAAAAAAAAAAAATATGTAAACATGCAGTATAAATAACTTCAAAATGACACTCGATTTTGTAGATACATGATTAACATTCAAAATATCCTTTATATGTACAGAATATACAATCCCACCTACTTAAATTTCATGTGAATATATATATTATGAATCAAAGCAAGAAAATGATAGTCGTAATCAAAATAGATACATAAGATCCATACAAAATAAAATTTAGATCAACACAAATCAATTTATTTATGAAACATGTTTTCTCTAAAAAAAAATATGAATTACGAATACTCTAATTATTTTAGTTAGTTATTAACTACAAAAAATGAAATATCGTTTTTTTAGGTAACTATATTTGTAAATATTGTTTTACATGATACAATGTGATTTCATGTCCATCGAATCTCTGTGAAAAAAGTAACAATACAAAAAAAAAAGGTTCTAATCATTTGAATGGATTTGGTATAAAAACTAACTAGATTAATAAAAATAAAGATATAATCAAAATCCACACTTCAAGGTAACAATTTTGGTTATATTCCATATATGTTTAACTTAAATCCGATGAATCATATTTTTTGTATTTATTACAATATTACTTATTTTCACTGTATTTTTATTTCCATAATTTTTGTTGTTAAAATGATTTGTATACTTATAAATATCATATCGACTCCAGCTGAAAAAATCACCATTTATGAACATACAAAAAATTTGGAAATCCATAGTAAGTGTCAAACAAAAAATAGACCAACCTTTCGTTCTTATCAAAGATGTTGAAAGTACAAAAAGAGTTATGTTGCAACTTCGAGAGGTTCATATTTTTAGATCAAATTTCCTAATTCTTACCATAACATCGTGGAAATTATTTTCATGATATTGAGGTATAATATTGTTTACTGTTTCTTTTTCTTTTCATGTTCGAGTCATTATTTTTATTTAACCGACAATTTATTTTGTTTAGGGAGCACACAATAAATTGTCTAGGGAGCACACATCACCAGTTTGGTTCGGGGGTCTAACATTCCAAAAATCCGAAAAGAAATAGAGGAAGAAGATGTTTATGCAATTTGCAACTACAAAAGTGAAAAGAAATCTTAGTAAATATGGATCTACAATTACCAAGTATGAAATAATTTTGCATAGAAAAACAAAAATCATAGCCAACTGGTCGTACTGTCGTAAGCACCCAAATTAACCTTGCTTAAAAATATGTAGTAGTGTGAGCAAGGATCGTATCCACATGGAATAATTTAATTAAATGACTGTAACTATGTGATTAAAATGGGGGGAATTGGTTAATAATCCTAATTATCTACTTAACAAGAAAAGAGAGTAATAGTAAAAGATTATTAAGTAAGAGATTCAAAAGTAACAACAAGGTGAAGGTGAATATATAACTAAAGTGCTCCAGCTGAGTCGATTTCCACCCCGAATTATTCTACTGATCCTTGATGCAAATATTATCAATTCATAAATACGTAGATGTCGTTGAATGATGAATTCTGACTCCTAAATTGGCCATGCAAAATAAATCCTTGTACACAACCCTTATTACTAGGCAATTCTCAACATCGTGTAAAATTATCCTAGCAATATCATTAATAAGTAGAGCCCGACAACACAAGCAACAAATAACTAATCCGTTAAATACTAACTTGTATAATTATATTGCCTAAGACTGATAACGCCTAAATCCGGTCAAATACCACACTCGGTTGCTTCTTACGATAGATAAATTATCTAAATCCGACTCAATATCTACCAAGCAATAGATTAAGCAAATAAGACAATAGCTGATCAGGCTATAATCCTAACACAAAATCATAAATATAAACACACAAAACAATTAATACGAATATGAATTAATAGAAAAAAACTAATTAGATCTCACAGTATTAAGTTCGGGGTTTCAATCGTATTCAACCGAAGCAAAAGAAAATTAGCCGCGCAGGGCTTCCATAGAGTCTAGCAAAAGAATATCCAAAAGTCTAGAGAAAAAGAAATGAGAACTTGAAGTTGATGCCCTTCCAAAGTTGCTGCTTGTCCCAAGTTTTCTGTCTGCTCTCTTGCGGCTCTTACGTGCTGTGTAGGTCTTCTCAAAATTGATCTGCTCTTCCTATTTAATTAAGGCCGTCCTTTAGTAACAATAATGGGCCCAGTAATAATAGGCCCACATCCAAAATAACTCGCAACACTCGTAGTAGTCTGTGAAGTCCAACATTGTCATGTCCATCAAAATTCTACTGCTGCCATGTTGGTTATAACGATCAACTGCACACAAAATCCAACAATGGTAGTTTGCACTCAAAATTATAAGATAAGGTCGAAAATAACTTAATTAAGCAAAAATATCTAACATAGTTCCCCAGTTACATTACAAAAGTAGCACGTATTTTCGACTTATCAAACATCCCCACGCTTAAAACGATGTTTGTCCTCAAGCATCAAGTCAAATCCATTATCTCAACTTATAGTCATCATCTATCATTCAATGACAATTCAAAACATTAAGTAAACATCAACACACAGGTCAAACTTGAGTCCCCATCAACCAACCAACGAGAGATATACCCAACAATCACGTAACTTAAACACATGAAAATCAGTACTTCTCACGAGATTCACTCTTTCACTCAAAGTGTATATGTTAAATGTGAAGTGTACGCTCAAGTCAAGACATAGAAGACTTTTACCATAAGCTTGCAAAGGTATCACGTCCAATCACCCAAAATGAATAAGAATAAACACAAAATCAAAGGGTTAAATAAGGTTGTAGTGAGGCTTAGGGTAAGGTGGGATAAGAAAGGGAAGGGCTAACGGAATCGAACCAATCACACAAATTCATATAAACCAAGCTCAGTGCAAGATGATCATGCTATCCCAATAAGCAACCGACATAAATAAAATAAAAAAATGTACACAATGCCTGCCTTCTTTTCATTTTTTTCGATTTTTTTTTTAGTTTTTTTTTATTTTATTATTATTATTATTATTATTATTATTATTATTATTATTATTATTATTATTATTATTATTATTACTTTTGCTTTGTTTTTTTTTCAGCTTCTTGTTCAACCTCTTATTAATTTTTTTTTTTTTTAAATACGAAATGGAAAATATAGCCTACCGAACGAGACTACGTACAAGGCACGATCACCTCTAAGTACACAATACCATGATATTTTCTTCATCTAAGAGGAATTTATATAATTGATTCGATCCAAGATTCAAAAGATGGCATCAAGAAAAGGATTTCATAGCTTATGATGTGGTTATAAATCAAAGAAAAGTCTAAGGCTCAAAAGGGGCTTACTAGTGATTCATGAAAAAGGGTATGCTTCAAAAGAGAGAATATAAAGAGAAGGCTAGTCCTATGTACCCTTATTAAGATATTATGCATTCAATTTCATCAAAGGTGTACACATAGACATGCATAGCAAAGAAAGTTCTAGAAAAGCCAACTAGTCGAGACATCACACATTCAAAAAAATGGAGCATGATATTCAATATATGCTCATAGGCTCAAATCTCACCAACAAAAGGTAACGAGTGTTAATTCTATGCATCTCCATCACATAGTCATTAAGTAATATTCATCATCATGTAGCACCAAGGGCTCAAACAAAACAAATGTGTGTTTAGTAAAGATTTGGTGGGCAAGGGATAACCGAGTTACCCGACTCGGGTCGATCTCGAGGGAAGGCTATTCGGAGCTTCACTTACTAGTTGATTGTCCAAATCACAAAAAAGATCAAATAAAGTCCTAGACATTCTAAGCAATTGGATTGGAGGATGATTATCACTAAACGAGCACTTGAAAACGAGCAATTAACTAAGGGCAATATCAAATCACGAACAAGTAGCAAACTAAATCATTGGAGTCGCATGCCATAACCATAACGAGATGATAATCAATCGACATAAGGAATAAACGAGCTATGAACATTAGATTGCTAACCCTAATCGTCTAACTCTAAGTGATTAAGCCTTAATCAGGTCTTAACCCTTAAACGAGATCAACAAGCAATTAACTCCTCTATCTACTCAAGCAAGCAATCAAGTCTCGACTTTGCCACCATCATCAATCAAATCCAAATTTACCCTAATAAATATTATAAGTAAAAAACGGAGCAAAAACCGAAGTAAAGAGCTTTAAAACTAAATATTCATCCTTCCATTGCGTAGACGATGAAAAACAGAGTCAAAAGCTCAAAACTTGAAAGAAACCAAAGTCGCCGGAAAATCTTCCAGAAAATAGCATAAGCTCCTAATCTAGAGAGCAAAACATAAACGTAAGCTAGTTCCCAAAAGGGAAAAATGAAATAATGAGAGTTGGATTTTCAAAATGCAAAGGAACAAAAATATATATAGTCTAGCCAAAACACACACTAGAAAAACGGACAATTAAAAAGACACTCTCGAGCTCTCCGCAAGATTCGCGAGCTCGCCGGAGGTGATGTGCATGGGCGCGGCACTCTCGAGTTCGCCGAGGGAGTCGCGGGCACGCGAGTGTGCTGACGGAGGCACTCTCAAGCTCGTCGTCGGCTCTGCGGGCGCGCGAGTGAGGGGGCTGCTTGGGCGCGGGACTCTCGAGCTCGCCATCGGCTCCGCAGGCTCGCGAGTGAGGGGGCTGCGTGAGTGGATCATGCAGCACGGGCGCGAGTTGAGCATGTGCGTGCGGGCGTACTCAACCTCGCCGGGCCTTCCGCGAGCGCGCGAGTCATGATGGTACAGCTGCGAACTACGACTAAGGCTAATGACTCGACACGTCTCGGAATTGACTCAAAACTCTTTGAAAGGCTCGTCTCTTAGAATTCGGTTTGACTCGACTCTTCATCCTCGGGATAAATCTGAAAACATACCAAAAGCACGGAAAAGTACGCCAAAATATAAAATAAATGAGAAGACACAAAAACACTCGAAAAACGATAAAATGGACCGGTCGACACTAAAATGAACATAAAACAGACTCAATAACACAAATAAACACATAAAAATAAGCACAAAAACATAACAAACAACTCCCCCACACTTAGTTTTTTGTTTGTCCTCAAGCAAACAAAATAACAAATAGCTCGAAGAGAGATATCGAACGGTCCAAGGTTAACAATCATGCGATTATGCAACTCTCATTATCCTCCGGTGATCATGGAACCAAACTCATGTTCGAAAACATGTTCCCCACAAATGAACTCATACAAAACAAAAACCCGTCCCGAGTCATCCTACACCTGATTTACTCGATTAATGCCCGCTTTCAATACATAAACGTGCAAAAAGCTAAATGAGGTCTAAAAGACATAAACGAATACAAACGAGACCATAAGCCAACTCCCTTTTCTTATTATATAATTTTTTTTTAAATGAGTTACTTTTTCCGAATGAGAGTCGTTGGGACGATTATTACTTAAATTTATCCTCGGGGTTTGTCTCCAAGTCTCCTAAGCCGGTTTCTCATACTCGTTGGTTCGATTTGCCTAGAAGACCAACTAAACCAAGTGGAGCCTAATCCTTCCAACTCTCACGAGCTCATTTTGTGAGTTGCTTTTTTCCAAACGAGGTTTCCGGACAATGATTATCTAGGTTTCCCTTTGAGGGGTTTCCCCGAGTTCCCTAGACCGATTTCCCGGGCCCATTATCCCATTCCGCGAGGTGGCTTGGGATAAGAGGAGCCTAATCCGTACTTCCTCGCGAGCTCACATTATTCTCCTTTTTTTTGGGAGTGGCACGAAATGTTACATCAACAATATAGCAACATAAGTACATTTCGATCTAGATGCACCACAAACAACTAGCACAACACGTTTTCAACAATAACGAGCATGAAGTAAGTATATTTCAAGTTCACCAATCGAGAACAAACAAGGGACAAAACAATTCCGTGAATTCACATGCGGGTACCACGTTAACAAATAATCGTTCACTTCTATGATACCGTCCAAATCATCAAGCTCATAAGGCACGAAAGCTAGCAATGAAACCAATCAACAATCTCGACTCACCACTTAGCTATCTTGACTCTCGAACAAACATAGAGCATCATGCGGGAGAGATGACCCAAACACACAAAAACTCAAACAAAACTGGTCCAAGACATGATAAAAACAAAAAATAAAGCACTAAAAACGAAGAGAATATCATCTAAACATGAATAATCACGAAAATCCCTCCCCCACACTTAAAACAAAGCAATGTCCACATTGCTTGACCAAAAAGCATAGGAGAAAGCACATAATCATGTAAGTTCATGCGATAAAAACGAAAACAAGACACACAAATCAAAGAAATGAAACAAAAACACTCACGAAGACACACAAAAGGCAAAGAAAGAAAGAAAGAAAATAAGAAAAGAAAATGCGTACTCAACACGGTGGTGCACCACCGTGTGTTCAATAGCGGTCGTCCGGAGGGAATAGAGGAGATCAACCAAAAGCCATCGAGCTCGGAATGAAGCCATCTGAATGGTTTAGCATTGAACACATGACAAAGGCCATACGAGTGTGTCCCGGAGAGATGATAACCATGCATGCATAAACTCGACGTAGACAAACGTATACGTGAAAGCTCAAAAATCGGGCCTCAAGATCCTTATCGATGCTCGCCATGGCCCGACACAACCAACTCCTTGTTGGTTCAATGCAATACTCGATTACCGGCGCTTGCCGTAAGTAGGTACCTACAAACTCAAAATCCCGGCAACAGCACAAACATTTGGCACGCCCGGCAAGACGTGCCTATAACACAAGTCTAACCCAAAAAACTCAATACAGCTACTCCGGCAAGAGTAGTAATCCAAGCACAAT
>CACSLK010015970.1:505495-516488 GCA_902706635.1 Striga hermonthica
CATGTCGAGGAAAGACACCACGGTGGAGTCGAACTTCTCAAGTGTAGCACGGAGAACGGATAGAATCGGGATGCACCTCCAACTATTAAACTCCTCGATGATCGACGCGAGACTCGCGAGTGCGTCTTGAGTACGCGCCAAAACTTCTTGGTGACGATCGATCGGCCTAACCTCCGAATGAAATGAAGCTCCAAGACTAGATGAACGAGGTTGGCCAACCGATGGGTGCTCAAATACCGGAGAGGGAGAAGTGAAGGACTCGGTTTCTCTTTTTCGGATAGGGAGGCCAATGAAGCACGAAGGGATTGAGTGTCCTCCTCCAACTTTGCCATGATATTTTCTAATTCGGTTGGAGGGGCCCGAGTCGGCTCGGGTGGAGGCATAACATCATAAGAGCCGGGAGGTGGAAGATAGTAGAGAGGCGTCTCGTCATAAGCCGGATAGTGATCATAATAATCGCATTGGGTTGTAGAATAAGGGTGGCTCGGGCCAAGTGAGTTCATCTCCCTTTGAAAATTGTCGGGGTATCCACGAAATGAGCTTCCGGCATAATAGTGAGAATAGGGATCCATACGGGCTCCTCAAGCGTAATACCTCGCACAAGAACAAGAAAAACAACCCAAGGCACACGAGGCAAGAGAGAGAATAACAAAAAGCGAAACTAAAAACACATAATATTTACACGGGCACGAAAGGCAAAACAAGAGAAATGGAAGAGAAACACGCAAAAACGAGCAAAATCCACAAAAAGCAAGAGAAACACGGAAACAAACGACAACTAGATAGCAAACTTGGCGTCCTACTCGCCTTCCCCGGCAACGGCGCCATTTTTGTTGAGTATATTTTTGGGCATGTGGTAACCGAGTTACCCGACTCGGGTCGTTCTCAAAGGAAGGCTCTTCGGAGCTTCGTTCACTACCTAGTCGTCTAAGTCACACAACCGAAAAGGTCCTAAACATTCTACTCGCAAATTGGGGGTTTGAATTAAACACTACTCGCAATTGGAAATCGAAAGCAAGTGAAAACTTAAAAACAAAGATGAGAGCTTTAGGTCAACCGGGGTCTCTATCACTCGAACCAACACACAAAGAACCAAGGGACATCAACATTGCCAAGTGATCCTAGGTCATTAAATCGAGCTTTCTACTAAATGACTACACTTTTAAACAAAGTCGCAATCTTTAAACAAGATAAGCACAAACTAATCCCTAACACACATCGACGAGTTACAAGAATCGAACATTCCTCCGATCAACAAGCAAAACCACATTCACCTTGAAGCACATCATAAGCAAAAGAGGGCAAATTCGAAGTAATGAGGATTAAAGCTAATTACCCACTCTCCTAATGCATGCGTGAAGAGCACCGGATGGAAAAGTTCGAAACTTGAAATAAAATAATGTCGCCGGAAACTTGCCGGAAAATATGAGTAATAGAGCTCCTAACCCAAGAATAAAAAGAAAAAAAAGAAATAGAGAGGATTTTCCCAACTTAAAAGTTGGGAAATGAGAGTTGTCCTAAAAATACAAAGCAAAATGTCTTTATATAGCTACACCACAAACACACACTAAAAACACGCACATTTAATAGGACACTCCCGAGCTCGCGGGAGGATTCACGGGCGCGCGGGCACAGGTGCATGGGTGCGGGGGCACTCTCGAGGTTGTCGGGGACTTCGCGGGCGCGCGGGCACAGCAGGACACACTCCCGAGCTCGCGAAGCAGGTCGCGGGCGCGCTGGGGTGAGGGCTTGGAGCACTCCCGAGCTCGCGGGGCTCTCCGCGGGCACGCGGGCGTGAGGGCTGGACACTCCCGAGCTCGCGGACGGTTCCGCGGGCGCGGGCGTGCATTGGCTTGGTCCCGGTGACCCCTTGAAGTTCGGTTCGCTCTAATTTCTCGCACACAACTCCGATTCGCACGAAACTTGGACCAAAATTCTCCTCATTAGATTCTCTTCAGCCCGGTATGGCTTGGTCGGATTTTTCGGGTTGGATGGCTCGGATGGCCCGTCTCCTCTTCTCGACAAGTTGGACCTAAACAACACCAAAACAAAAGAGAAAACGCGCAGAAATACAAAAGCACTATACAATAACAAATAACACAAAACACGATAAAATGGACCGGTAGACACTAAAACAAACCTAAAAAGACTCAACTAAGGCACATAAAACACATAAAAATAAGCACAAAAACACAATAAACAGGTGCAAATCCCAATGTTCATGAAAAAACCATGCAACCATCGACCTAGCTCGTCTCGAAATAACCCACCCGCACTACATAAGCTCGTGGTACGATTAGCGGCCCCGTCAGTGTTCACCTTGACCCAACCCGGATCCGGTGGGTGCCAATGTATCATTCGAACAGTGTATACTGCCGCCCCGGCCCTCGCGTAGGCTGCCGTTGCTGTCACATAAATCTCCGATTGGCGGAGGATATCGAGGTAACGCGTGTCACAACTCATGGACCGGTTATTGAAGACACGGTCGTTACGCCACTTCCACGCACTCCAAATGGTAAATGCAAAAGTGCTTGGCCAACTCTCCTGCCGGCCCACCGTCGCCCGCCCTAAATTCGACCACAGCCACTCCCTTAGCGGCGGAAGAAAAAAATCTCCGAAATTATCAGGCAGAAGCAGTCGTGTCCACGTGCTCTTGGCTATCCGGCAGTCACGCAGAACATGCAAAGTGGTTTCGGGCACTCCACACACCTCAAAGTCCGGCGAAGAAGAAATATGCCGCTGGACCCGCTCGCTATTGGTCAGGATGCGTTTCTTAGCCGCCATCCAGGGGAACATGCTAACCTGTTGCGACACTGGAGACTTCCAAATCATAATCCAAAGTGGTCGGTCTGGGTCTCTCTCCGGTGTCGCTAACGCCAAGTAGGTCGTACGCGTCGAAAATCTACCATCATGTGTGGAGCCCCACAGAAGACGGTCTTCGCCGATCGTGTCTCTCGGTGGAGCGATTTCGGCAATACACATCAGGATGGCTGACGGGAGAACTCCATGAAATGCGTCCCAGTTCCAATCACCCCTCGTGTCCAAATCAACAACAATCAAATTTAAGGTATACTCCGGTGGCCGCTGAGCCTGAGTCTCGGGGTGCCTTCTCCACTTTAGTTCGTCAGCATAATTCGGATATAGTAGCTATTATTGAGCCACGAATCAGTGGGGATTTAGCTGACAGGTTCGTGAGGCAAAGTAAGTTTGAGAATTTTTTTCGCATTGAAGCCCGGGGATTTTCTAGAGGTATTTGGCTGTTATGGCATGATGGGGTGAGTATTGAGGTCTTGTACTTCTCTAGACAATTGGTACATGTACGAGCTGGAAAAAATGGAGAGGGCTGCTTAATTTTGTTTATTTATGCTAGTCCAAATCCTGTCATTCGGAGGCAGCTTTGGGCCGACTTGGAGGGACTTTCGTTGGGGATTTCGGAATCGTGGCTCATTAGGGGCGACTTCAATTGTCTTCTTCGTCGCTCGAGAAAGAAAGAAGGGTCGCCCAATCATTGTAACACTTGCCTGGAATTTGTGGATTGGATGTTTTCTAATGGCATACAAGAGGTGGCTACGGATGGACACCTCGTTACATGGGTTCGGGACGGCCCGAATGGTCACATCATGGAGAGGCTGGATTGATTTGTCGCAAATATTGCATGGCTGGAGAAATTCGAGGTAAGCCGTGTTAGGCTTCTTCCACGCATTCAATCCGACCACTCGCCTTTGTTGGTGGGCTTTGGTCAACAATGGCTAGACACGCAGGGAGCAGGGCCGGCCCATATGTTAAACCATTGTTATATATTGCTTAGTTTAATTTCATGAATAAAAAGGTGGAGAGTCAGAATTATTTATTCAAGTATTTATTGTTCATCATCTCTCCAACTTTTAGCACATTTTTCCACAAGTTCACTTTTTCTATTTTCTATGACACACCATGCGGCCTTTTTTTGTTGTCTTTATCATTTATTTATCTCTCTTTCTAGTTACATTCTTCTTTTATACATATTTATCTTTATTACATAAATAATTTATGTTATTTGTTGATTGCTTCATTGGCCATTATAATTAATTTATAGATTATATTTAACTAACTTTTTAAAATTACTTTCAATGTGGTTTAAGGTTGCTCGATAAAATTTAAATATATTTAATATTTATTTTGTTACTATTTATAGTTAATTTGTAAATTTTATATGCTTTATCATTTTTTTAGTTATGTGTTGTGAGAGTTATTTGTTTTACAGGTCAAACCTAAACCATAAATTAACTAAAGTTCATTAAAAATGATGTTGTACTAAATTTATATTATTTTATGTATTTAAGATAATATTGATAATAACTTAATTATAGTTTTACTCATTAATGATCTTTAGTTAACATATCATCATGTTTAAACTACAAAATAAATCATTCTTATGACATATAAAAACCACTTAAAAAAAGTGAGCTTTATAAAATTTAGCAACTAATTAATTTATGCAATAGAAGGATATTATATGAAATTTTGATTATGGTGATACAATTGATATTTTTTCGCTAAAAATTCTAAAGAAACTTTGTAAGTGATTTTGTTACTACTATATCTTTGCCGCCAAAAAAAAAAGTTTTGGTTGGTAAATTAGTTATTTGATGTGTCTGAAATTTATAGTGAGACATCATGATTTTATAAAAGCACTCAAAGTACTATCTATTTTGGAGGATCAAAGTGCCAATAACCTTAATATAAGTGATGAATTGTTATCTATTGATGAAGTTGTGCCTTACATATGAGATTATATAAATTAATATGTTAAGCAAAATAATTATTATGGCATTGTTGATATTATATAAATACTCTAGTTTATATATATGTATATATATATATATATATATATATATATATATATATATATCTTTGCTTAAGGCACCATTTTTGTATTTGGCCCAGGGTAAAAAAATATTAAGGACCGGCTCTGGCAGGGAGTGAAACCATTTCGGTTTTTATCATCATGGCTCCTTCATCCAGGCTTTTCGGCTATGTTACAAAATGAATGGCAACCGGCGTTCGGCTTTCCTGAAGCGGCCAAGCATTTCTCAGCTGCGGCAACTGAATGGAACTTCTCGGTGTTTGGTAATATCTTCCACTGTAAGAAACATCTCCTAGCCCGTATTGGGGATATTCAGAGATGCCGACAATTTTATTTTAAGGAACGGCTTGTGGCACTCGAAAAGAAATTACGTGAAGAGCTAGACGATGTCATTCTCCAGGAGGAATTGCTTGTTCTCCAGAAATGTACGAGGGATTGGATGCTCAAATTCCGAAGGAGACGTAGTTGGATTTGGGAATTGATGAATGGCGATGGGAACCTTGTGACGGACTCGCAGACACTTCGGCAGTTAGCGACGGAGTTCTTTAAGAAAATATATACCGGCGGGCCCGAGCCCGTGAGGGATGCAGATATTCCTAATCTTTTCCCAGGCGTTGACATGGGGCTGATGCAAGCATTGGAGGTGGATGTGTCAGATGGTGAAATCTTCTCGGCGCTACAAAGCATGGAAATTATAAAAAGCTCCAGGGATTGATGGCTTAAATGCGTTATTTTACAAGAAAATGGGGGACACTGTGGGCCCTTCTGTGTGTGACTTCATTCACACAATGTGGCGAGACGACGTAGTCCCACCCGAAGTGAACCAGACATTGATTGTCCTCATTCCCAAAATCAGCAATGTCTCTTCTCTTATGCATTACCGGCCCATCAGTTTGCTTAACGTTATTTACACGCTTCATGGCTTAATCCATCCGACACAAGTCAGCTTTGTCCCGGGTCGCCATATTATCGATAACATAGTAGTGGCTCATGAGTTAATCCACTCCATGCGGCGCAAACAGTGAGCGAAGGGCTACATGGTCATCAAAGTCGACATGGAGAAGGCTTACGATTATCTTCGATGGGACTTTATTGAAGAAACTCTGCAACTGCCCGGCTTCCCAGCTATCTTGATTAAGGCTATCATGGCTTGTGTTCGTTCGACTTCCATGAGGCTGTCGTGGAATGGGACGATAGGGGGGAATTTCAGCCCACCAGGGGTGTTCGACAGGGCGACCCTATGTCCCCATATCTCTTCATCCTATGTATGGAGCGGCTGGCGCAAATTATAGATAAGGCTATGGAAGGGCAAACATGGAATCCGATCTCCGTGGGTCGAGGGTCTATATCCGTGCCTTTCCTGATGTTCACATATGACCTCCTCTTGTTCATGGAGGCTTCGGATGAGCAGGCGATGACCCTGAAACGTATCCTTGACCTATTCTGCAGGATGTCGGGCCTGCCTGAAAGTTAACTCGGAGAAGACACAAGTCTTCTTCTCTCGTAACGTGCGGGGTGACGAACAACGAAGGCTTGCGGATGTGCTTCACTTTCAGTGGTCGGACAACCTAGGGAAATATCTTGGAGTGCCCATTATCCACAGTCTTGTGACCACGTCGACTTTCTCCCATATTTTGGATAAGGCGGAGGCCCGCCTCGCAGGTTGGCGTATGAAATCATTGTCGATGGCGGGTCGTGTTACTCTTTCCCAGTCGGTGCTCAGTGCCTTGCCCTACTCCTTTATGCAAGCTTCTCTTCTGCCTAAAGTCATTACAGACGGACTCGATCGTAGTTGTCGATAATTTGTTTGGGGTGGCTCGACAGAGAAGAGAAAAGTGAATTTGGTCGCGTGGAGGGATGTCTGTAAGCCCAAAGACGATGGTGGTCTGGGGATTAAGGATATGCATAAGATGAATTATGCACTTCTGATGAAGTTGGGCTGGGGACTCTTAACGAGAAGTAACTATCTTTGGGTTCGGCTGATGGTAGCTAAATACGGATTATCTCTCACGAATAGGTTGGATAAGCCTCGTAGCCGGCAAGGTTCACCCTTACTCCAAGCGTTGTGTAAAATTTGGCCAGATTTGGTGAAAGAAATTCGATGGAATCTTGGCAATGGTGAGATGGTGCGTTTCTGGCTCGACTCTTGAGTTGGCACGATTGGCCCGCTTATTAAAGAGTCATCCTTGACAAAAATATACTCCGTCTCCACATACACACAAGGGATAGACACGAATTTGTTCGAAATGCACATAGCCCACCCAAAAACAAGGTGAATAAACAATAAACAAAAAAGTTTCAACTCCCCTAAGGTCTTCTTTTCAAAAAAATACAAGTAACACGTACGCCCCCCATTATTCTCTCCGTCCTCTTTTCGTCAATCTTGATTACCCCAACTTCAGCCCTTCTGTTTTTTTTTTTTTTTCTTTTTTCTTGCCGTTGTATGAGAAATTTGTGAAGCCTAACAAGTGAAAATTTAGATGGATTCAGTGGCTCTTGATGGTATTATAAATCGCTTGCTTGAGGTTAAAGGGCGGCCGGGAAAGCAGGTGCAGCTCTCTGAGTCGGAGATCAGACAGCTCTGTGTGCAGTCCAAGGAGATTTTCTTGCAGCAGCCTAATCTTCTTGAACTTGAAGCACCCATTAAGATCTGCGGTAAAATAGAATTGGGCTTTCTTTATCTTTTGTCCTACCTTATCTGGGTTTCGTTCTTGTGGCTTTTCAATTGTTTGTTCCTTCTTTTTCCTTTGCGTCTGTATGTGTATTTACAAACAAACAAAAAAAAAAAAAAAAATTGTTTTTTGTGAGGCTTTTGTTTCTCATTTACTTGGGATTTATTTGTTTGCTATAACATTTGTTTTTTGTTCATCTTCTTGCGAGTTGACTAGCCGTAGACTAACTGGGCTGTATGTTTGTTTGGAGAAACTTTCTTATTTTGTGTGAAAAAATAGTCTGTTTATGTCTTGAATCACTGTTTGTTCTTAGCTGTATTCGGGTAATATGGACTCTTAATTCGTACCAGGTTTTCTTGTTTTGAGCATTGTAAGAAACTGTGAAGCTACTGTGGATGGCTTAGGTTTATAGGTTTTGAGCTGTTTGGTTTCTATTTTTCAGTTGGACAACACTTGAGAGTCCAACAGTTAGTGGAATGTTGATTGTTTTTCAGTTTTCACTCATTAGAACTTTTTGAGTCAGAGTATATTTGAGTTCTTTCTGAAGTGAGAAATGCATATAGCACTGTAAGAAATGATCTTTGGATCATTTTACAACTGTAATTCAGATGTTACCCTGTCTCGTTCAGTTCTCACTTAAATTGACATAAGTTCTCGTTGTTTACACTGTACGTGCTTACGAGATTCTGTGTTAGTGCAACTATTGATTCAGTATTTCAATGGAGAATTCTTATAAAATTTGTAGCATATCCTGTGTGCATATGTTATGAGGTCTTAATGTATTTCAAGATGTTGCAGCTTGTGCTAGAATTTAGTAAATGTTCAGTTACTTCCCAACTACAACCTGAAAAAATCACCTGCCCACGTATTCTTTTTTTCCATTAGTAAGAAGAATATTACACAATGCATCGTTGTATTTATATGTTTGTGTGTTTATGAACATATGCATATTTCATGTGTACAAGGCTTTCGGTTGTCTGAAGCTTTTAGGAAGCTGTATTTGGACATTGTGCCTATTTCTTTGAATTTAGTCGATCGACATGGTTGTCTCTTTCTGTAAAGAACTGTGATGAGTATTTACATTGTGATGGAAAGTCCTTCACTTCGATCTTGTTTAGTTTTCTTCGTCCAAGAATAGTTGTTAACTTTTTCGTTTTAGGAAAGATCACCTAAGAGTATTATTAGGCAGAAGATGAGAATGTGAAAATTTGATGATTGGATATGACTAATAATTGGAAATATGTGTTGATGAATAGTGCAATTTGTGACAAAAATATCAATTGATAGTTGAATTAATGCTTTCAATGTCTCCTCTTTAACCTTTTCTTGTGAAATGAGATGCAATAAATGATTACAAATGAGGGTGAGTGAACAGTGTAATCTTTTGAAAACCTTCATAATCATGTCGGCATTAAGAAAAAATGAGAATCTCTTGGGTGGAACAAATATTTTGGTTTACCATATCACAATATTTTCTTGGCAGGGGATATTCATGGTCAATATTCCGATCTCCTAAGACTTTTCGAGTATGGTGGATTACCCCCAAAGTCCAACTACCTATTCCTTGGTGACTATGTCGATCGAGGCAAGCAGAGCCTAGAAACAATATGCCTTCTGCTCGCCTACAAAATCAAGTACCCTGAAAACTTTTTTTTACTGAGAGGCAACCACGAATGTGCCTCAGTCAACCGTATATACGGTTTTTATGACGAGTGCAAGAGGAGGTTCAACGTGAGAATCTGGAAAGTTTTCACCGACTGTTTCAACTGTTTGCCTGTTGCTGCTTTAATCGATGAGAAGATTTTGTGCATGCATGGCGGGCTCTCACCTGACCTTCACGGTCTTGATCAGATTCGAAATTTGCAGCGCCCGACCGACGTGCCTGAAACGGGCTTATTGTGTGATTTACTTTGGTCGGACCCTAGTAAAGATGTGAGAGACTGGGGGATGAATGACAGAGGCGTGTCTTACACATTTGGCCCAGATAAGGTGGCCGAGTTTCTCCAGAAGCATGACCTTGACCTTATCTGCCGAGCCCACCAGGTTTCAATTTTTTTAATTTTTTTATTTTCTTGCTGCCATATTGGAAATTAGTGGTCCAAGTGTGACAATTCCACTCTTTACTATTATGTAGTTTTGTCAAAATAATAATTATGCTCTCTTGTGAGACTTCATTTGGAGTTTTTTGCTACTTTCCGGCACTCAAGTGCATTTGGAGATTTAGCAAATACTGGGACACTCTTTTGAGACTAGAGTCGTGAGGCCATTATTGCTATGTTATACTAATTAATTAGAGAACTAATCTTGCAATTAAGCCATTTCGTCTTTGCTAATTTGAGAGGGGTTGATGGAAATTGGGTTGTTAATTAACAATATTAAGAATTTTGTTACAGGTTGTTGAGGATGGATATGAGTTTTTTGCTGATAGGCAGCTTGTGACTATATTCTCTGCCCCCAATTACTGTGGGGAGTTCGATAATGCCGGGGCCATGATGAGTGTAGATGAGACCTTGATGTGCTCCTTTCAAATACTAAAGCCTGCTGAAAGGAAGCCCAAGTTTGGATTTGGAAGTACAAATACAACTAAGCCAGGAACTCCCCAAGCGAAAACAAAGGTACCAATCATCAGAGCTTGAAAACTACACTTTTTTTTTTTTTTTTTTTTCATTTTGAAAATACTTTTTCAGAGTTTAGAACATCATCTAATACTTGGTCACATTTATTCATCTCTCTATAACGTGTATGTTCGGTGTTACGAATGCTCTTCAAATATGATTGGTAGTTGACTAAATACCAAATTAACTCTAAACTCGGTTTCATTCAGTCGTTGCAGACATTTCTTGGTGCAAAAATAGGATGAGGCCACTATAAATAGCTCAAGAATGTAAAATTATGATGTTTGGCAACAAAGGTGCAAAGACAGGAAGCGTTATAGTCTTTTTGAGGATCATGTTGCTGTTTCTCGAGATGTAAAATCTGAAACGGGACAAAATCTCGACCCAGGAGAAAAAGCTGGGGAAGGCTGTAACGGTGCCTACGTAATTGTGTGATTTGGAGGCGACTTTCATAGGTTAGATATGTATTACTATGTTAACCAAAGATTTTGTGGCATTACTTATTGAACTGGGAAAATCAAAAGGACTGCAGGACCTTGTGGCATATTCATCGTGTAGGGGGATGGAGTGTAAAGGTGATGGAGGGTATAAACGTCTTATGTCTCGTGCAGACTGAATTTGTTGCGCACTCTTATACTGGGTGATTTTGATTTCGTGTAATGGTTTTGTGGATGGCTTTCTCTGAACTATATTTCAGGAACCAAAATGAACCGGCCATTCAGACAGGTTCGTAAGCAAATGTTTGGCTGGAGCTGGTTTGCTGCAAAAACCATTCATAAAACCAGTTTCTTCACTTGTGCCTTTTCTTTTGGAAGTTTTTGGTACTTGATATTTCATTTATGTTGTTATGCCTTTTTTTT
>CACSLK010015970.1:595584-609640 GCA_902706635.1 Striga hermonthica
TATCAGACATAGTTTGCATTATTAAATAGACTGTTGAATTGCATATACTAATATCTGAGTATGCATATGCACACGAGATAAGCTATTTAATTGTATATAGATTAAATTATAGGAGAA
Organism: Striga hermonthica; assembly: GCA_902706635.1. Classification (NCBI taxonomy): domain Eukaryota; kingdom Viridiplantae; phylum Streptophyta; class Magnoliopsida; order Lamiales; family Orobanchaceae; genus Striga; species Striga hermonthica. Next base: position 595,702 of record CACSLK010015970.1, read on the forward strand.
TGCTACCATCCCGTAACGGGATGGTTCCGTTGTGTTTTCTAGCCATAGATATACATGTAATCTAGTGATGAGTAGTTAATCCAACGCTTAAAAACACAACGGAACCATCCCGTAACGGGATGATAGCATTCTCCTAAATTATATATAGTAGAAAGAGTTGACATTTTAAGGGCATATACTCATTAAATGCCGGGGCTTATTCTGGCGCCCTTTCTATGCTTCTTCAAATAACGACTCACCATGTGACCCTTTATATATATGAGCTCCGATATCGATCGTTTAATTCAACCCCCTCCGACATTTCTCATTCTCGTCAAGATCATCGTCTGAACTCCAGCATCGATCAGGTACGGAGATTTTTCTTACGAGGTTCTTGTCATTTGTTGATCGATCGACATAGCTAAGGCGAGTATCAGAATTAATTCCCTAGAAAATTATGGTAGAAATAGAATTATTCAATATATGTTTTATTCATGTAAAAGATATTATTATTATTAATATTGTTTGTTTTTTTTTTTCTTTTGGGCAGGAGTTGTTAACTATGTTTAGCATTTCATCTTGTGTGTGAATGTGATAAGAGCAGTATGAAAATGCTGTCTATAAAAATAATGGTATCTTGTGAACGTGATATGTTTGACTTTTGGTAATGATTGTTAAAACAGAAAATTCAAACGGCTACGTATTTCATTGAAATTAGTACATTTTTTTAATGTTTCCAACAAATCTTCGTTGATTTTTGAGTAATAAATAGGCCCAATAAGTGATGGCCACCATTAAAAACCCATCAATTATTTAGGTCGTGAGCAAGGTTATATTATATTAATTTGGTCAACTAATTTGCTTGTGAGCAAGATTGTTTGGTCCTTATTATTTGCAGTAGAAGCATCAACCACACAGCCCATTTTTTTCTCGTTGTTTAGAAGAGTCATAGTAGCTGAAAAGGCCCAAACTAAAACAAGAAAATTAACAGGCATGGCCAGAGATCAGCTAGAGGTGCTGAATGCGCTGGACGTGGCCAAGACCCAGCTGTACCACTTCACGGCCATCGTGATTGCGGGCATGGGCTTCTTCACAGACGCCTACGACCTCTTCAGCATCTCCCTCGTCTCCAGGCTCCTCGGCCGCATCTACTACACCAAGCACGGCGCCCCAAAACCCGGAACTCTCCCCCCGGCCGTCTCGTCCTCCGTCACCGGCGTCGCCCTCGTCGGCACCCTCGCCGGCCAGCTCTTCTTCGGTTGGCTCGGCGACAAGATGGGCCGCAAGCGCGTCTATGGCCTTACCCTAATCCTCATGGTCGTCTCCTCCGTGGCCTCCGGCCTCTCCTTCGGGTCCTCCCCACGGGGCGTCATGGCCACACTTTGCTTCTTCCGATTCTGGCTCGGCTTCGGCATCGGGGGCGACTACCCCCTCTCTGCCACCATCATGTCCGAGTACGCCAACAAGAAGACCCGCGGGGCCTTCATAGCCGCCGTCTTCGCCATGCAGGGCTTCGGCATCCTCTTTAGCGGCGTCCTCTCTCTCGTAGTGGCCGCCGCCTTCGACTCCAGGTTCCCGGCCCCCGCGTACCAAGACAACGCCCCCGGGTCCCTCGTCCCCGAGGCCGACTACGTCTGGCGGATCATTCTCATGTTCGGGGCGCTCCCCGCGGCCCTGACCTTCTACTGGCGCATGAAGATGCCCGAGACCGCACGCTACACGGCACTGGTCGCCAGGAACGCGAAGCAGGCGGCCCAGGACATGTCCAAGGTGCTCAACGTCGAGCTCGAGGCCGAGGTCAACGAAATCACCACCAACAACTTCGGGCTCTTCTCCCGGGAGTTTGTCAGGCGGCACGGGCTCCACCTGTTCGGGACCACGTCCACGTGGTTCCTCCTAGACATCGCGTTCTACAGCCAGAACCTATTCCAGAAAGACGTGCTCACGGGAGTGGGCTGGATTCCGCCGGCCAAGACGATGAATGCGGTGCACGAGGTGTACCGGGTGGCGCGGGCCCAGACGCTGATCGCTCTCTGCGGGACCGTGCCGGGCTACTGGTTCACAGTGGCATTCATCGACAAAATAGGCCGATTCGCAATCCAGCTGATGGGCTTCTTCTTCATGACGGTGTTCATGTTCGCGATAGCCATACCTTACGACCACTGGAGGGAGAGGTCGCACATCGGGTTTGTGGTCATGTACGGGCTCACATTCTTCTTCGCCAACTTCGGGCCGAACGCGACCACGTTCGTGGTCCCTGCTGAGATCTTCCCGGCCCGGTTGAGGTCGACTTGCCACGGGATATCGGCAGCTGCCGGGAAGGCCGGAGCAATTGTGGGGGCATATGGGTTTCTGTACGCGGCACAGAATACGGACAAGACGAAGACGGACGCGGGTTATCCGCCGGGTATCGGGATCAAGAACTCGTTAATAGTTCTGGGAGTTATTAATGCGATCGGGATGCTTTGCACGTTTGCGGTGCCGGAGGCCAAGGGTAAGTCGCTGGAGGAGGCGTCGCAGGAGAACGTGGAGGAGAGTAATGTGGTTGAAGGGGCTTGATAATTGATATGTTTGTCAAGTTCACGTTCACTATACTCAAGTGTGAGATTATTTGTTTCTTTGTTATTTTATAGTTGTTGTTTGTGATTTTCTTGGTCAATAAAATTGTTGACAAGTACTTGGGAATTCGAATTCCGGGACCGGTAATTGCATATACAGTGTTGTTTGTGTTTTTGTTATTTTATTGGGAAATGCTACGATCCCGTTACGGAACTATTCCGTGAGAATTTGTAACCGTTAGATCATCAGGTAACTGTCAGATATAGTTGATCTAACGATTATATACCCCGACCAAATAGTTCCCTAACGGACCGTAGCATCTCTCTTTTTTATTTTACTCAAAGGTCACAAGTTTTTGTTCATTAATGTATTTGTTGTTATCTATAATGTACAGTGTTATTTTATTGTGAAGAACATATATTTATCGTATAACTATCCTTTAAATACAAAAACGTATCATCACAACCTTAACATTTATCATAAATTTTTCGAATTAAATTGTTCTTATTCTTCAAAGTGTTCTTCACACATTCTTCTTCGACTTCTTTTTTCTTCGTCCTTTACCGATTTCTCCCTCTTTTCATCACCATTGAATCCCAGAACAACATTACCAATCTATTTATGTTTCAACGATTAATGATGGCCAATCGGACGATACATTTGTTACAGACGTTTCAGTCGCTCTCACGATTAATCCAGGTATATTTGGAATGCAGCCTGCGTCTTGGTGATTTGTTACTCGAAATTTAAACACAAGGACACTGTATGAAGAAATATAGAAAATTCGATTCCTTTATTTTGAAATTGTTGTGTTATTTTGTTATTTAATTCCCTATCCTTGCCCTTGCGTTCGTGTGTTGATTATATATTTATGTTAAAAAGTTTTCTTTGTGCATCTTTTGTTTTGGTGTAATCAATTGTTCTGAATAACGATTTTGATGTGATGAAGTGGACTTGTTAACTGATGATATACATTGTATTTTGGTGAATCCTTAATAAGCACATTACATCCTTAATAAGCACATTGGGCATGGAATGATCAAACGGTGAAAACAATGGATCAATGACCTATTATGTGTGTTGTTAAGACGTTTCGGCGTATTTGAGAGCATGGACCATGAGTCGTGTTGATACCCAATCTGGCGCCGATATAAGAAAGCTGCATGTGACACTTAAACCACCATACATTGATCCCTAAAAACCCAGATTATGATGAGATTAGTCGGTTCCATCCAACGATTCGAACCCTGAGAAGGTCATTATACAACACCGAAGGACATACAACCACACTCGGAGTCTAAACTCAAAAACACGTGAACAACACCCAAAGAAAGAAGGCAGATAACAACGAATAAGACACTCGGATCGTGAAGACATAAGAAGACGGTTAGACCTCTACAAGGTCGGACCCTGACAGAGCATTAAATGCAGACAAGACACGTGTCAGTAACCGGATGGACTAGCAATCGACTGACATGGGACTCATTGGGCGGTTCTACACTAAATAATCATAACAGTAACGTGCCAACCTCGACAAACATGTCCGTGGGTTTCGTGGTACAAATACCCACAATAATTGTACAAGAGAGAGAGATGCAACTTTTGCTGTACAATTAAACTCTGAAAGCAAGGACTAAGGGTACTCCATTCCAAGAGAGATGCAACCTTTGCCATTCACGATGAAAGCAGACTAAGTTTGAAAAATTCAACCCCCAAACTCCTCTTTAAAGCAAGCCTATCGAAATATACCACGAGACATGAGATTTTCAGACAGGGTACTATATTCCATGAGAGTTTCAGATAGAGCATAAACAACAAAATACCCAGCAAATAAACTGAAGTAAGGAAGTTTTTGGTTACGTGTTAAGAAAAAAGAACAGACAATCAAAACTCTTATCTTGACAAGGTAAGATTGTTTTCTACAGCCGAAAATAAACATGTCCTTTGTGAAGAACACGAGTAAAAGTATGACACTGAAAAAAAAAACAAAGGTTTAACAAAAGATGTAACAAACTTATCTACAAGAGAACCAACTCGCGCATGCCACTGCCGTAACTCTCATCCACTTGTGTCTACACAGCGACAGACTAAATTATGAGCTTTTGTTCTCATCACTAATCCGATTTGCCAAATTCTGCCCTCCTGATTGTACAAGAGAAGAAAACAGTAAGCATTCTCAAGTTCATCTGATTTCAAGATTCAACATTTGTGCAACTACTTCAAAGCAAAAGAAAATAAAAACCTTAAAATTGTTGCAGGCATGCCCTCTTGAGGGTCGAAGTTGGATTCATGTGCATGTGCGTGTGCGTGTGCGTGTGCGTGTGCGTGTGTAGTTAGGTTTGAATGTCAGGGGTAGCTTATATACTTGACCCTTATAAACTAACTAACCACAAACGAGCTTTTCAGTTGCACCATCTTACCATTTTCCCTCGACATCTCATCCTGCCCAATCTCGTCTTGCCACCTGCGCTTGACACCGAATGACTCGCAATCCGTACAGAGCTCGGCCGTTGACATCAGAGAAGAATTCTCCGGGACACAAAGTGAAATTCGACTGCTACCATCCGTCATTTGTTGTTCCTTATTCGAATAAGATTCAGCTGTTGAGCACAAGTCATCATCATTCACTTTCCTAACCCTGGCCCCATTTTCACGACCGACCCCCAATTTATCCTCCTCACAATCATCTCCGGACTTTGGTCTTTTTCTATTCTGAACCGCATTTTCCGATTTCCTCACCGACGGCACCATCTGGTCACGGGACGAGCTTGCAGGGCATTGTTCTTTTTCCTTAACAGCTTCATTAATGTTATTAGTGTCCCCATTGTCAACCACAACTTCACCTGTGCAATTGGTGTTTGCGGCATTTTCCATCGACTCTTTTTCGTGCATGATGGATATGGCCTCGGTTAACTTATCTCTTGCTAAATCCATGTCGATTATGGGTTTGGGGTAGTTTATGCCCAAGTCAACACCCGAGGATTTGAGAACAGTGAGAGGGGCGTCCCACGGGTGGTGGATCCACTCGGCTGGCATCCGAGCCAGTTCGGGCAGCCACTGTCGGACGTAGTCACCTTCTGCGTCAAAATTAAATCCCTGAATCTGGATCACAAAGTATGGAGCAAATCATTAATTTGAATTTATACGATAAAGAGTGTTTGTAAAAAGACTTGCTTTTGGTGGAAATGATTTATTGAAAATATTTATGCAAATGATTGAAAATTATAAGGTGATGGTGATTGAAAACTAACATACCTGTGGACTATCCATACGTTGAAGCTGATGTCCGTCGGGCAAACTCCCGGAGATATACTGCCATCCAAGAATATCACTCTCCAAGTCGGCATCTAAGAGCGTGTCCCAAAAATATTTCATCCCCCACTGCCATGGCAAACGCAAGAACTTGACGAAAAAACTGGAGACAATTACCCTCACCTTATTGTGGATCCAGCCTGTGGCCCACAGCTCCCTCATGCCTGCATCCACCAGTGGGTACCCCGTCCGCCCCTGCCTCCATGCCTTGAACCGCCCCTCGTCTGCCTCCCACGGGAAGAACCTCAGGCCACCCAGCAGAGGCCTCTCATGGGCGCACGGGAAATTGAAGCACACGTAGCGGGAGTACTCTCGGAGACCAATGGTTCTAAGGAAGAGTGACGCGCTTTGTTCCCCGAGCGGGTCGTGCTCGTTTTTCCAGATGATTTGCTTGGTGCGGACATGTTGGAAGACTTTGCGGATGCTGAGCTCGCCAAAGTGGAGGTATGGAGAGAGGAGGGAAGTGAAGTTGCCTCCCACCTTGAGACGATCCTTTGCATAGTTGAGCAGATGGCGGTCAATGAACTCCGTAAAAGCCTTGTTCGCGTGGGCCCAGCCTGGGGACCACCCCCTTCCTAGTAAGGCGTTGCTCGACTTTTCCGACTCTTTTTCCAGACCCAATGCCTCAATTGTGGTACAGTTAATGTCTCCTGTCAAAAACACAAATATCACCTCTATTTATGATTTGAAGTGAAGATAAAAAAAAAAAAAAAAAAGTCGAGTTTTTATGTCTATTACTGCAATAACTTCTCTGAAAGCATAAGCTTCGCAAACAATCCAAGATAAACGCAAACAAGTTGGCATCGAAAACTTGTTGAGATTCTCATTTTATCAGAAATACCTTCAGCTGGAATCAGACGCCAAGGCGGGAGATGGCCAACAGGTTCTCTTTCGAGGCTCAAGCTTCTTTCCCAATAAGCATTGAATGTCGTAAAAGCTTGCTCGTTATCATCATAAATCTCCCATGGCTCAAACAAAAGGTCACCATTAAAGCTCTGCACGCTAATGCCAACCTCGCACAGCTTTTGCTTAATATTGTGGTCCCGAACAAGTGAAACAGGGTCTGCAAAGGAAGATAAAGAATTTCGACTAGAGCTATCCAAAATAACCAGGCTGAAAGAGCTTAACTATAGACACAAGCAAAGAAAATAACAAACAGAGATCTTGAGTCGCTGAGAAATTTGGTAATAATTCAATACATTGCCAACCTTAATGCTACGGCTAATATGAACATCTCGCAACCGCCGTAAATTACTTTTAAAATCTAAAAAATCGATAAATTACCGAACAAGATAGTAGCAATTATATTTTAAAATTACATTTCCCCCCACTCGTTTGTTTCTATTTATAATTTAAACCTCTTAAGAAAGGGCTAGTATGTTGGGAAATCTTTTATTTGAGCTTTTCGCAATTAGCCTAAACCTCAGAAATTGTTTGCATAGGTTCCTTAAAGAATAATGTTGAACTATCTGTTATAAACTGCTAACAAGTGATTATTCTTTCAGGATCCATCATAAACATTATAATCCATCCACATTACTTATTTCTTAAGATGTAATAACCAACAAAAGCTAAAAACAAATTGGTGGTGAAAGAAAGAGCATACCATAGAGATGATTATAGACGACTTTTGTGGCCCCAACAGCTTTAGCACAGTCTAAAAGGGCAGACAGAGTGCTATCGGCTCTGATCGAAACCAATTCTGCCCCGAGAGACTTTAACGACTGCTGTAGGTGGATAAGTGATTGCTTAAGCCACCACCGCGAAACCCGGCCCGGGTAAAACTGGCCTTCTTCTTCAGGACACCATATGAAAACAGGCAGTACTTTCCCATCCTTAGCAGCATTTGCTAAAGCTGGGTTGTCTTCTATCCTTAAATCCCTCCTAAACCAAACTATGCTTGTGCAGCTATTTTCCATTTCTCACAATATTCTTAATTTATTTTCCTTCTCCTTTCCACAATAGACTGCAAAAGTTTTCTTTACACCCTCTCCTGAATTGTGGGAGAAGAAATGAAGAAAATCATATATCTATAATTGCAATCAAGTACACCCTCTTCTACAAATTAACAAAGAAGCACAGAAGTCCAAAGACTGAAACTTTGTTTATGAGTGATGCAAGAACTCAACAAAGAGATACTACCACAGCTTAATCAAGAAACCCCAATTAAATGTATTGAGAGAGAGAGAGAGAGAGAGAGAGAGAGAGAGAGATTTTGTACATACCTCAGACATATTTTCTTGAAGCAGTGATGTTTTAGAGAGAAGCCCAGATAAAGAAACGAGAAAAACAACAAAAAACCATTGTTTTTTTTTTTTTAATTCAATAGATGTGAAGCATCGATTTTAGAGAGAAGCCCAGATGAAGAAGAAACGAGGAAAGCTAAAATGCCATTGTTTCAACATTCAGTAGATATGAAGAGATCTGTGAGATTGAAGAATTTAGACTGCTTCTTGTGACCAAGTTGTGTGGATTTTCCAAGACAAACTACCTACTACTCTTCAATATAAAAAGGGAAACCCGGTCTCGTTTCGAAATCATTTTGTCGGGATTTGTAATCATTAAATCAACTTTTTCGGAAGAGACATGTGAAATGAAACTTTTATGTGAGATGACGACCAATAAAATTTGTGCATGCCGGCCGACGCGAGTGAACTTATTATCATTGGTGAACAAGAACATAAACATTTTTTACCACAAGGAAAGTAGATAAGAAATTTGGTAAGTACTGTGAAACAGATCCCATGTCTGGGGCCCACCAGCTGTGATGGCCAACGCTGTTCCTTATCCTAACAGAACCATTTATTTATGTAAAAGATACCATCTTACTCCATTTCGAGTTTGATGATTCAAAAAATTATTACAAAAGTCAAAAACCTATGACTCCAAGTTATTATTTTGTATAAAACCAGATTATAAAAAATTATTCATGTCATCAACTTTTGAAAGAGTTTTACTAATTTGTTGTTCAATTATATTGTCATGAACTATTTAATGATGAGTTGGATGACATTTAATGTTGACAGTTGTTATGAACTTTGAAGCTGAAGAGAAGAATTGCGGGTTTGGATCTGATGAGCTCGACAAGGGAAAAGGTGAAGTCTTGGGATATGCAGAGTTTGGAGAAATCTGTCTTAATTCGCACAGTACAAGTGAAGAAGATAAGTTGATTATGGGCGAGTTGGATAGTGGGCCAATTTAATGTACAAGTGGGCCGCAGGAAGTTAAATTACTTTATTATTTAATATTTAGTTGTTGGTCTCAGGCTAGTGTTATGGCCCAAATTGATACCTAAGTAATTGTGATGGCCCATGGCCTTATTATAAATATGAGAGAAACTACGCACATGGCCAAGTTTTGGCAGTAACACTCTCTTGTCTTTTTCCTCTCAATTCTCCTCCTCTCTCCCTATCTCTGCAATTTCCCCCATTTCTTCCTCAACAATTCAGCTTGTTAATTCTTCAAAATTCATCAATTATAACTCACAGAAAAATACAAAAAACAATAATAGAAAAACCCATTTCATAACATTTGGTATCAGAGCTTGAGGTCCTTGGAATATGGCCGAAGGCACCCGATTCAAAGAACTGCAAGAAAATCAGAAAAAAAATGGATCAAACCTTGCAAGAAGCACAAAAAAAAATGGATCAAAGTCTACAAATGGAAGCTATGAAACGAGAAGCCTCAGAATTAAAGTTGCAAGAAAAATTAGCACACATCAGTGCAGAGGTAAAGGATCAGGTGGGTGACATCAACAACACCATGAATAGTAAGTATGATCATCTTGCAAACATCCTTGCCTCTATTCAGCTGCAACTTTTGAATCCAGACAAAAGACCCATGGAGGAAACTTCTATTCTGGGAGATGGCTCCTCCTCTAGGTTTTCCCAGAGTGATAAACAAAAAATTAAGTGGGGAAATCCAACACCCCACGTTATCAGCCCTCTACCCAAGGTTGATTTTCCTAAATTTGATGGTACCCAACCCAAATCCTGGATTCTCAAATGCAGCAGCTATTTCAAACTAATACCAAACATTCCAGATACACAGAAGGTCACATTAGCTGCTATGCACTTTGAGGGCAAAGCTTCCTTATGGTATCAAAATTCAATGGCTCATCAAGAAAAAATTGAATGGGAACACTTTCTGGAATTAGTCTCAGCGAGGTTTGAAGACTTAAAAGAAACCAAGGTGATTGCAGAGTTCAACAAACTTAGGCAAAATGGCACTTATGGGGATTATGTTGACAAGTTTGAGGAACTAAGGGCATGTATGCAGTTACTAAATCACAAGGGGTATTCTGAAGATTATTTTGTTTCAAGTTTTATCAGTGGCTTACCTGAGGAAGCACAAGCTTTTATATCCATGTTTAACCCTACTACATTGCAACACACTATTGAATTGGGCAGGAAACAGATGGAAACTCTGAGTGCAATCACCAAAAAAGTCAAGGGAATGAACAGGCCTCAGCAACATACCTTTAACAACACTAGAATGAATGACAACATCAACCCCACACAAACCAGGGGCACCACATCAAATCAGCAAAAAACCCCGATCAAGTTACTTTCAGCAAGTGAGATGGCCACAAGGAGGGAGAAGGGGTTATGTTATAATTGTGACGAGAAGTTCACATATGGCCATAGATGCAAGCAAAGGGTCACTTATATGATCATGACAGAAGAGGAAGAACTTGCTTACATGCAGATTAATCTGGAGACAGAGGAGAACCAAAAAGAAGGGGTGATGGATGAGGTACAGATGTCATTGAATACAATCACAGGAGAAGATGGCCTCACCACTATGAGGCTGTGTGGGAAATCAGCAGGACAACAACAACATGTCCTCATTGATTCAGGGAGTACTTTGAGTTTTATAAGAGAACACACTGCCAAGGAACTGGGATGTGTCATTAAGCCAGCCAAACCTATACTGGTCAGAGTTGCTAATGGTCAAAGGATGGTGAGTTCACAAATGGCTGAAAAGTTTGAATGGGACATGCATGGTCACCTGTTCACCTATAACCTCAGAGTCTTACAGCATGAAGGTTGTGACCTTATTCTTGGGGGTGATTGGCTCAAGGCTTGTACTCCCATAGAATTGGACTACAAGAAGATGATTATCACAGTAACACTGAAAGGGAAAAGGGTTAAACTACAAGCTTTAACCTCAATGACTGAGTTCAAACTAATTTCTGGGCCAACCTTATTCAAGATGGTGCATGAGCAGAATTTGGAAAATATTGAAGAGATCTTTTGGATGACTATTCCAAAACCTGTGCAAGTGTCTAACCCACAACTGGAGGGACTCCTTTACCAATTCCAGGATATCTTTGAAGAGCCAAAGGAGTTACCCCCAAGTCGAGGGGTAGAGCATCAAATAATCCTCAAGCCACTCAGTTCCCCTAAACACCAATACCCATACAGAGTGTCACATGACCAGAAGACAGAGATTGAAAGAATTATGAAAGAGCTACTGGAATCTGGATTCATACAACCAAGTCAGAGCCCTTTTGCCTCTCCAGTACTCTTAGTCAAGAAGAAGGACTCAACATGGAGACTTTGTGTAGATTATAGATACTTGAATGAGCTTACTATTAAGCATGACTATCATATTCCTATCGTTGAGGAGTTATTAGATGAATTACATGGAGCCAAATATTTTTCTAAAATTGATTTGAGGTCAGGATACTTTCAGATCCTCATGGCCCCTGAACATAGGCACCTTACTGCTTTTAACACACAGTGGGCAATATGAGTTTTTGGTGATGCCTTTTGGGCTGTGCAATGCACCAGCCACCTTCCAATCTCTAATGAACAGAATTTTTGGTGATCTACTGAGGAAGCATGTGCTTGTATTTTTTGATGACATTCTAGTGTATAGCAAAACATGGGAAGATCATCTTGACCATTTAAAGGGAGTTTTGGCCCTCATGAGAGAAAACAAGTTATTTGCCAAAAAGAGCAAGTGTCATTTTGGGCAGATAGAGATAGAGTATCTGGGACACATTATATCTTCAGAAGGAGTGTCCACAGACCCTCAAAAAGTGGCTAACATGCTTGACTGGCCTATTCCAACTACTGTTAAACAGTTGAGAGGTTTTCTTGGATTTACAGGCTATTATAGAAAATTTGTTAAGGGTTATGGGGTAATCAGCAGACCACTCACCAACCTACTGAGAAAGGATAATTTCAAGTGGAATGAGGAAGCAGAAGAGGCTTTCCACAAACTGAAGCAAGCTATGGCTTCATCCCCAGTCTTGGGATTACCCGACTTTTCGCAGCCATTCATTTTAAAGACAGATGCCAGTGGCACAGGCATAGGAGCAGCCCTTATGCAACAAGGAAGACCACTAGCCTACATGAGCAAAACTCTTTGTCCAAAGAATCAGGGGTTATCAATATATGAAAGGGAGTTCTTGGCTGTTTTGATGGCAATCCAAAGATGGAGGCACTACTTAGCAGGGCATAAATTTATTATTAGAACTGATCAACAGGCTTTGAAACACTTGCTTGATCAAAAGATCATGACCCCTGTGCAACAGAGATGGCTGACAAAACTCCTAGGGCTTAACTATGAGATTCAGTACAAAAAGGGGACAGAGAATAGAGCTGCAGATGCACTATCAAGGAAAGAAGCTACTGAAGAAAAACTGGCAACCCTAACCACTGTGGTACCAAAGTGGACTCAGCAGGTGATAAAAAGCTATGAAGGGGATCCACTATTTGAGAAAATACTTGCTGCAAATGCCATTAACCCTCAATCCTACCCAGACTATAAACTACATGAGGGAATGCTGAGGTACAAGGGAAGAGTGTGCATTGGTGAAAATAAGCCACTTAAGGAGCTCCTGCTAACAACCATACATGACTCTTCGTTGGGAGGCCATTCAGGGATACTAGGGACCTACATGAGGTTAAAAAATACATTCTTTTGGCCCAACATGAAGAAGGAAGTGGAGGAATGGGTAAAGAAATGTGACATTTGTAGTATGAACAAACCTGACAGTGGAGCTTACCCAAGACTTCTACAGCCACTACCCATACCCCAACAAGCATGGACACACATCACAATGGACTTTATTGAGGGGTTACCCAAGTCTTGGGGTAAGGATGTTATTCTTGTCATTGTGGACAGGTTAACTAAGTATGCACATTTTGTGGGGCTATCACACCCCTTTACAGCAGCCACAGTAGCTAAGGTCTTTTTAGACACAGTTCATAAGCTACATGGGTACCCAGTAAGCATGGTCACTGACAGGGACAAGGTGTTCACAAGTCATTTTTGGAAGGAGCTATTCAGGCTAATTGGGGTGCAACTGGATATGTCATCAGCCTATCACCCACAAACAGATGGGCAATCAGAGAGGTTGAATAGGTGTCTTGAAACTTACCTAAGGTGTATGGTGTACCAGAACCCCAAACAATGGCATAAATGGTTACCACTTGCCGAGTTCTGGTATAACACCAATTACCACACTTGATTAAAAATGACACCTTTAGAAGCCCTATACGGTTACCCACCCCCAATGATGTGCCTAGGACCCTACTTACACACATCAAATACAGACACCAAAGAGTTCATTCAACAAAGGCAAGTTGCATTACAAAACATAAAAGAGAATTTGTAGGCAGCACAGAACAAGATGAAAGTGTATGCAGACCAACATAGGCAAGAAAGAGAATTTCAAGTCGGGGATCAAGTTTTCCTAAAGTTGCAACCTTTCCGACAGAATACCGTCGCAATGAGGAGAAACATGAAATTAACATCAAAATACTACGGCCCTTATAAGTGATTGAGAGGATAGGAAAGGTGGCTTACCGCTTAGATTTACCGGAAGGTTCGCGAGTACACCCAGTGTTCCATGTGTCTTTGCTGAAAAAGCGGGTGGCAACAACGACGCCGGTGACTGCAGATCTACCTCCTACCACTGACGATGGGTTGTTTGTAGTGATGTCGGTGGGAGTCTTGTCTCAGCAAATGGTGAATCGCCAAGGAAGAAACATGGAACAATGGCTGGTTCAATGGGATTTCGATCGGCCGGAACTCGCAACTTGGAAAGACGCCTCGCTTATCTCAAAAAAAATTT
>CACSLK010015970.1:648032-662759 GCA_902706635.1 Striga hermonthica
ATTCACTTTCATCAATTATTTTAACATATTAAAATTTTTTTTGATAAATTTCACATACTCCCGTTGATCTTTCAATGTTCAAACCAACACACAGTTATATAAAAATGAGTGCACCTATATGATCCGATTGCTCATAATCCAATATGGGCACCATGTCGAACTAGCCCAAAATCCATTTTACCGCTGGCAAAGACTAGGATTTGAAATGAGTATCTTTTACACAGATAATAACAGTTATATCAGATAAAGTAAATAAAGACTTGATTTTTGTTTGATAAATCTAGTTGATGAAATAATTGATAGTTGGTAATTGTTACTTTATGGTTTATGGCTAAAAAACTAGTTAGTTTGATAAAAGTGTACGATAAAATTACTTGATAAGTCAACTGATATAATAATTTCAACAGCCTTATTTAAAAAGTTATCCAATAAACTTATAACATAAACTCGAACTTTGAAAAATATTCGTTCTGTTGGGCTCAGATGCGCAATGCGGAAGATGTAAATTAAAATATCAAGGTAAAATGGTAAACAATAATCCCAATCCCAGCAACTCAAGAATGACAAAAGAAATCTCTTGCAATAAATTTGGAATAATTCTTTTCTGATGTGGAAGATCAGATTAGACTGCAACCACAAAGCATACTAAGAATATCCCAAATAAATAAAATATGCAAGAAATAAGACACCAAGATTTAACGTGGAAAAACCTCCAAATAGAGGAAAAAACCACGGGACAACCTCCGAACAATTCCACTATATTTTCAAGATAATTACAATATTTTTTCACACCCACTTACACTAGAAATGTAAAATATAGTGACCCAATGAGAACCCCACTCTTAAACAAAGAGTAATAGAGTTGATACCCAACCCGGTGTATTTTTCCCACACTCACAAGATTTACTCAAACACTCTATTTTTATCTCACTGAAAAATAACACTCACTCCAGAAACTTATGTTGTTTCTGCTCTCTTTTTCTTTCTTCTTCTCAGTTGGTGCATTTTTCTCTTCCGCCAATGCTCCTATTTATAGTAGAAGATGTCACAAGAACCTGCACCACATAGCTACTTTCTTTCCCCCCGGTGCCAACTAAAGTTTTGTAAATTTTTAGCTGGATTAGCCAAAATTTATGTGGCAGGATTCTTTTTCTTTTGTTTTCTTTTGCCTACCATTATTATTATTATTATATATATATATATTTTTCTTTTTTATTTGGCTTGATTCTGACACGTTCTACTAAATAAATTTTATTTAAATATAATAAACTTATAATTTAATCAAATAATCTATAAACTAATAACTTTTCATTCCATTGAAGATTTCAGTTGGTCCATAAATGTAGGCTTCCCAACACGATTATAGATTTCCGCTTAAATATGTTTTTAGAAAAAGTGTACATACGTATTTATTAAAACCAAAAAAGTCAATAAATGTGAACCCCTTTTTCTTTTCATTGGTGCTTTTTAAGTTTATATTTTTTATTTTTTTATTTTGTCAACTTTTGCAATCTATCTAATATTTCTGTAAGAGTAAAAAAAAAAAAACGTGGGTCTCCTAAAAAATCTCCTCTTAATACTAGGAATTTCACGGTTGTGCAATACACAATCGACTCATAATACCAAAGTATTTATGTTTAAAATTGATACTCCTACAGTTTAAACAAACTGATCCAAAAATACATAAAAAGATCATTAAAAAAGAATTTATACTCACAAACGCATCTAAATACATTAATAAATTAAATTATTTATGCTGCAAAAAACCTGAACACACGTATAACTGTTAAAACACAACTTTTTGTTTCCAAAATCGAAGATAATTGATCAAACATTATTTATCTGATGACCAATTTGTCCTAAAATCAGTCAAGCTTTTTAGTTTAAAAACTATTTGTTTTGCTTGTGTAATTAGTTTCACCACAATGGGCCACCAATTATTTATTTTTAACATATATGGACTCACGACCTATTTTGTAATGATTTTTTTTAGATATCCGTCCAATTGTGTTAAAGTTTTGTAATAACATGTCATCATCGAGAAACAATGACTTACAAAAATTTCCTCCTAAAGTCGATACATTAAGATGTGCCACTAAAATTTTTTTCAGCTTTTTTTAGTGGTGGGTTCCATGCCTGCAGATATGTTCTAAAAAACATTTGCACAAGACAGATCAACTTTTTTCAATTCAAATGGGTATGCTCGTTTTTGTGACAATTTTTGTATCCAATCACACCCTAAAATTTCGCATAATCATTAAGCAGAAAATAAAAAATCTAAGAGCAACTCTACTTTGCTATGTAACTCATTTCGAATTTGAGCCATAAATATGCTCTAACTTACATTACATTTTCGTATGATAACGTAAATAATATTGAGCTAATATAGTACTGAATTGTTCACTGCACCTCTACTTTTTCTCAAATTTTATTTTCTTTCAAATTTATTTTTTATTTTTATTTATTATTTTGACAAAATATATACACTAATAACTATATTTATTTGGTTAAATAAGTTAAAATTTTGAATTTATAGTATTGATTAAATTTTATTATATAACTATATTTTATGTAAGTGTCCTTCAAATTTTATAGATATTTCCTATATTTGTGTGGGCCACAAGTATTATTATGCAATATTTTATGAGGATTTACAAATTTACAATAAATGCATAAGGATGGGCTATATAGTTATAGGAGAAAGATAAGGTGTCCACGTGTAAGAAATATACCCTATCTAACCTCCCTTGTTACTTTGCCTATTTTTTTTAAAAATAATATATCATTTTGACAAGTTAGTAAAATCTGTCCTATAACTTGTTGCTGAGGTTGCAAATATATGTTCAGTAATTTTTGTGAAGATAAAAATGTCCAATATTTAACATAATATGTTAGAAATATAGAAAATAAGCAAAAACTATCAAATAACTAGTTACAAAAAGTTGGATAAAAACTCATTTTGTATTTGTTTGAGGAAAATATTAGTGATTTGATTAGCTATGATTTATGAATACTTTTTATAAATGAAAACAATAAAGTAAAATTGTCATATGTACTAAAAATCAACCTAGGCGGCTTTCTAGCCGTTAAGCGTTGTCCGGTCGTCTCCGATTTGTAGAAATCGGCTGAAAAAATCGTCCAGGCGGCTAGGCAGTGCCTAGATAAGGCCTAGGCGTTCCCCTCCGATTTGCAGAAATCGGCTGAAAAAAAAACGTCCAGGCGGCTAGGCGGTGCCTAGATAGGGCCTAGGCGTTCCTAGGCGGGCTCGACAGCGCCTAAGCGGGACTAAGCGCTCCTAAGCTGGCTCAGCGGCAATTTTTTTATTATTTTTTTAATTTTTTAATATTTATTACATTATTTTGTTACTGTATTTTCTATATACTATTATTTGGACTTAAGTGTGTTGATTTATTATAAGTTGAGATAATTTTATTTTGTAGAGAGTGAATATAAATAATAAAATAAAATATTCAATCATGATTTCTAGTTTTAGCAATCTTGAAGAAATGGCAAAGAAGACTCCGTCAATGAAATGCAATGTCCAGCTCAAGGAAACCGACGTGCCAGCATGGACATGCAGACGAGATAAGGCTGCCAAACTTAAAGCTGCAAAAGCAACCCAAACTCATAGTTTGGAATCGTAGGAACCGTAGGATTGTTTTCAAATTTTGGACACTTGTCCCCCTGATCGTCTTTTGATATGTGTGTATATATTTCCTCTTAGCTCATGCAAAAACCTATCAAGAAATTGTGTACGTGAATTGAATGCGCCGCTCTCAAACTTACTCATTATTTTCCTTGTTCAGATCTGCAATGTTCATGATGTATTTTCAATATGGTATCAGAGCAGGTTAGATCTGCTTCTGATTATCATTTTGTTTCCTTTATTTCTTCTCTTCTGGTAATTTCACGACGAGTCACTCTGCTACCTCTTCTACCTCCATGGATGCTCCAAAACTCAAGTACAGCAGCTATGGGATCCCTTGTTCAACCCAACAGTCAACTGATATCAACTAAGTTGGATGAAACCAACTATCTAATTTGGAAGCAACAAGTGATAACAGCAATAAGAGGATATGGAGTGGAGGGCTACATCAATGGTGAAACAAAAAGGCCAGAGAAGCTCATCTCAAATCCAGAAAATGGTGAGTCTCACATTAATCCAGATTATCTTTATTGGGTTAGGCAAGATCAGCTCTTGGCTTCTTGGATGATGTCCTTGTTAAGTGAAGGAATTCTGGTTATAATGGTTGGCTTGAATACTTCCCAAGAAACATGGGAAGCCATAGAAGGTAACTTTGCCAGCCAATCATCTGCAAGAATAATGCAGTACAAGTTGAAGCTTCAAACCTTGAAGAAAGCAGGTTTAACCATGAGAGAGTTCCTTAATATGGTCAAGAACCACTATGATGTTCTGGCTATAGCAGGAGAGAAGGTCTCAGAACAAAACCAGATACTCCATATTCTTACTGGTCTGGGTGTTGAATATGACTCAGTGGTAGTTAATGTCACCTCAAGATTTCCTCTTCTCACTCTCGCTGAGGTTCATGCCTTATTGCTTACTTATGAGTCAAGGCTTGAAATGAATCAAGGCTCTGTTGTCAACTCTGAAGGATCTCAACCATATGCTAATGTGGTCACTCAGAACTCCCAAAGGAACTTCAACCAAAGCTTTAATCAGTTTAAGAGCAACATGAGTGCTTCTCAAGGTGGAAGACGAGGAAGAGGCTCCTTTAGGGGCAGAGGTAGAGGCAGAAACCAAGGGAATAGGCCTCAATGCCAAATTTGTTATGGTCTAAACCACACTGCAGACAAATGTTGGTATAGAAATGACAGCCAATCAAACCAACAAACCACTGGTCAGGGACAACAAACACCAAGAAGGAACCCAAGCCTAAACATGGTGCAAATGCCTTGTGTGAACTCCTACTCTGATGTAGGATCTGAGACTAATTGGTACCCAAATTCAGGAGCTTCGAATCATGTTATAAATGAGCTTGAAAATATCAACATTTGAGCTGAATACAGTGGAGGAAGCAAGCTTCTGATGGGAAATGGTGAAGGTGCAACTATCAGTCATTTTGGTAACTCCCTCATTCAACATCCTGGCCAATCAAATGTTTTTATCTTGAAAAATCTTTTACATGTCCCTATGATAAGCAGAAATCTCCTTAGTGTGTCTCAATTTGCAAGAGATAATAAAGTATTGTTTGAGTTTCATCCCAATGTCTGTTTTGTTAAGGATCAACAAACTCAAGAGGTCCTACCCAAGGGGGTTCTTAAGGAAGGGCTTTATCAATTCAACTTGCAATGCTTAAAGAATGGACAACATGAAGCACAAAGAGAAGAAAATCCACAACTTTTGAAGGCTCAACCTTTTTCCTATTTCTCTGAACTAAATAAATGTAATAGTTTAGAGCTATGGCACCAAAGGCTAGGACATGCCAATTATGATAATGTTACGAGAGCTTTGAGGTTATGTAACCTAAACTATAAAGCAGGTGATGAAGACAATATTTGTGGATCTTGCATTATGGCTAAAAGCCACTCTTTACCCTTTGATCTTCTCAGCATGAATGTTTATATCCACTTGAATTGATTCATAGTGATGTGTGGGGTCCATGTCATGTGAAATCTTTAAAGGGTTATGCTTACTATGTTAGATTTATAGATGACTATTCAAGGTTTATCTGGATTTATTTATTGAAAGTAAAGTCAGATGTCCACAGTGCCTTTTTAAGCTTCAAGGCATTAGTTGAAAATCAGTTTGGGAGAATCAAAGCTTTTTAGAGTGATTGAGGAGGTGAATAACAAGCTTAGTCCAAAATTTTGCAAGAAAGTGGAATTATACACAAGATTTCTTGTGCTTACACACCTCAGCAGAATGGCTTGGCTGAGAGGAAGCATAAAGACATTGTGAACATGGGCTTATCTCTCCTTGCTCATTCTCATTTACCCTTATGTTATTGGGGAGATGCTTTCATCACAGCAGCATACTTACTCAACAGGATTCCCAGCAGACCTTTGAATTTCAAAATACCTCTTGAGGTTCTCTATGGTATAAAGCCAGACTACAAGAAGCTTAAGGTGTTTGGATGCTTATGTTATCCTCACCTTAAGCCTTACAACAAACATAAGATGGACTACAGGTCATGTGCAAGAGTTTTCCTAGGATATAGTAATCAATACAAAGGCTACAAAGTTTTGCTGCCAAGTAGGAAGGTCATCATCACAAAAGATGTAGTGTTTGATGAAAAAAAATTCTCTTATCCAGAAAAGAAAGGGTCAAACAATGCTGAAGTTGCTTTTGAGAAGGTGCACAGTCTGCCAGGAATTCCAATGATTGAGAAAGAAATTTCAGTCAATCCAAAATTCAGAAAGAAAAGCACATCCCAAGTTCAGAACACAAGTTCAGGTGTTAACACAAGCATACAATCCCAGGGGACAGGTTCATCTTCCAGCAGAAGTTCAAACTCTGAAAGCACAAGTCACCCAGCTATACCTCTCTATGTGGAACTACCTGGCTTAACAGACACAAATGAAGAGAAACAAGCACAGGAGTCTGTAAAAAGGCACCCCATGATCACAAGAGTAAGGGCAGGAATCTATAAGCCCAAAGTCTATCTTATAGAATGCAATGAGACTGAGCCCACTTCCTTAGATGAGGCTATGTCAGCTAAGCATTGAAAAATGGCAATGCAAGAAGAACTTGATGCACTGCACATAAACAACACTTGGAGCCCAGTCAAAGCTCCAGAAGGCAGAAGTATAGTGGGGTGCAAGTGGGTGTTCAAAGTCAAAAGGGATTCAGAAGGAAATGTTTCAAAACAGAAAGCAAGGCTTGTGGCCCAATGATACTCTTAAAGACCTGGTTTTGACTTTACAGAGACATTCAGCCTAGTTGTAAGACACAATATCATTAGGATTGTCTTGACCTTGACTGTTCATCATGGTTGGAAGATAAGGCAAATGGATGTAAGCAATGCTTTCCTAAATGGTGATTTAAATGAAGCTATTTTTATGAAACAACCTCCAGGTTTTGAGCAAAAAGGGAAAGAGAATTTTATTTGCAAGTTATCCAAAGCATTGTATGGCCTCAAGCAGGCATCAAGGGCCTAGTTTAGCAAAGTGAAGCAAGCTCTTAAACTCATGGGGCTCAAAGATTCCAAGGCAGATGGTTCTCTCTTCTTCAGAAAAGAAAGGGGGAGTTTTCTTTTTGTCCTTATATATGTAGATGACATCGTGATAACTGGAACTCATGAAGCTGACATAAACAATTTTGTTAGAAGTTTTGGAAAAATGTTTGCTGTCAAAGACCTTGGGGAAATTGAGCATTTTCTTGGAATTCAAATAATTAAGAGTGCAGATGGCCTTCATCTCAATCAAGGGAAGTATGTACTTGATCTTCTGAAAAGAGTTAACATGGAGGAAGCCAAAGAAGTTTCTACACCTATGATATCTTCATTGCAGCTGTCAAAGGAAGATGGTAATCTAACAATAGATCCCAATTTGTATATGAGTGTAGTGGGAGCCCTGCAGTACATCACGTTTGTACTATTTTTGTTGCATTTTTCCTTATTGTTTTGTTCTTCGTTTTCCCTCATTTGAGGACTTTTTATTGGTTTTTATGATTTATTATGTGTTTTGATCTATTTTGGTTTTTCTTGTGTTTTTCGTGTATTTTTACCGTTTTCTTCTTATTTTTGGTGTGCATGTCAAAAACCCCGTGAGGATTGGATTAAGATCGGAACTCGACCATTCAAGAACAACCAACTAGATAAGTTAGTTGGCGACAAGTGAGAAAAGGCAGAATTCAATTCCGAGTTTGGATGAATCCAAACGGGGCCGAAATGTAAAGTTGAACAAGTTACTGACCCTTTAAAGGTTGAAAATTCCACAAAAATTGTTTTCACGGCAAAATTGTGGTTTTCAAACACCATTTGATAGAGAGGTTCGTTAGCTACGCGTAGGAAAAAATGGAACTCAATTCCGAGTCCAAACGAGCTCGAATGAGCGAAAACCGTGATGACATGCAAGCTGCCGACGCAGTAGCGACGCTAGTTAAGTAGCACCGGGGGCAACCTTTCCTCTGTCGGCATAATAGCGGCGCTACCCCCTAGTAGCGGCGCTACTACCCCTTTTTCTGCCAACTTATGAATTTTAAGTTTATTTTTAGTGATGGTTGGTACCCAATCTCTTCAATCTTCTTCAATGGCAAGAAAGACACCACAAAGTGACA
This sequence comes from Striga hermonthica, assembly GCA_902706635.1. Taxonomy (NCBI): domain Eukaryota; kingdom Viridiplantae; phylum Streptophyta; class Magnoliopsida; order Lamiales; family Orobanchaceae; genus Striga; species Striga hermonthica. Next base: position 656,272 of record CACSLK010015970.1, read on the forward strand.
TTTTCAGCCATTAATCTTAAGTAAGAAGGGGGATCATTTGGCTATAAAAGGGTAGCATTTCCAAGCTTGAAAATCACCCCATTTTCTCCCTTATTTTCACTTCTCATGCATTGAGAAGGAGGGGTTCTTTCCCCTCTTTCCATTTTTTTCTTTTCTTCTTTTATTTTCTTTTCTTTTTGTATTTTTTTTCTTCATTTTGAATTAAGGAGGAAGCTTGTATTTGAATGCAACACTTAGATTGAGATTAAATGTAAGTTTTTATTCTTGTTTAATTCATGAATAATGGTTGAATTTGGAGAAATATTTTGTTGTGTTGAATCAAGTATGAGTAGCTAATCCTATATCTAGGGGTAGGGGATGATCTTTCCAGTTTAATCTCGTTTATGTGCATGACGATAGCTCAATCTTGACGAGTTGTTTTAATTATGAATTGATAAAATCACACTTGATAAATTTTTATAACCTAAGAGTGACATTTAGGTTAAATTGTTGAAATAATCAAAGAGTGACACTTTGATTTGTGATTGAATTTTGATTTGTTGAGTTAGAGTTTGTTCGTTCTACGAGTTGCGACTTTTAGAACCAAAAGGTGAGGAGTCGTAGAAATAATCAATTTCAAAACCGAAAGGGGAGAAATTGATAGAACTTGGCTTGTTTAGAGTAGACACGTTCGGAGACGTATTGTCTATGTGTTAATTGTTTCATTAATTTGATCTTTTATGTTTATCCGCAGATCACGAGAGTTAGTGAGGTTAAATCGCTAAATGAGTTAGTTAGTCGAACCATTTAACCGAGTTAATGATTTCCGTTAAATGTGTGTAGAACCGGAAGTGATTATTCCCCATTCCCTAGTTTCTTTGTCATTGTTTCATTTATATTTTTAGATTATTGTTATTTCTTAGTTGCTATCTTAGTTGATAATTTTCCCACATTAGAGTGTTTAGGTTTTATTTTTATTTTTTGTGCTATCAACACCAATATTAGATTCCGAACCGTCTTCCTCGAGAGATCGACCCGGGAAACGAATCTTTTGATTCGTTGCTCGATAAAATAAAAATAATTTGCTACAACAAATTTGGCGTCGTTGTCGGTGAAGGCAAGTAGGATATTAAATGTTGGTGTTTGGTTTTATTTTCTGTATTTCTCTTTATTTTGTGTTTTTGTGTTCGTGTTATTTGCCGCATCTTTGTTTTTCTCTTTGTTTTCGTTTTTGTCCTCTTTTCTTTTTCTTTCTTTTCGTGGCTTCGCGTGGTTGTTTTGTTCTTGCGTGCAGGTATATTGAACAGAAATGGCAATGAACCGGAGCAACATGTTTCCCTCCTCTCAAACCCTTCACTGGAATAATGGGCCGAGCTATGGTTCGTGGCAGTATGGCCAAGCATGTGCCTACTCTTACGAGCAATCGTGGTATCCATTACCGTTCGAGCAACCATATGAGTCCCCCGTGGACTCTTCTGATGATGATGCTAAGCTCGATCTAGTTCTCGATTTTTTGACCTCCCAAGCCGCTCAATCGAAAAATCTTGAGGCCCAAGTCGAGAACCTAGCGGAACGCATTTTAGTTTTGGAAGATCGAGCGTACAATTCTTCCCCCGATTCCCTCATGCAAAATGAACTTCAGGGGAACATTTTGATGGATGATAAAAAGTTCGATCTCATTTTTGCTCATATGTCGGCCCAAACAGCTCAATTAGAAAATGTGGAGGTGGATTGCACTCGGTTGGTGGTGCAACATGACGGCATAATAGAACGCGCTCAGTCCATCGAGATTGAATGCAAAATCCACATGGACGAGACTGAAGAATAGAAGAATGCACTCGCAGAGATTGAGGGTAATATTATGATGGAGAAAACTGCAGAGCCCGAATTAGAGAGTCCCTCACTCGAGCCATCTCTCCGCACCGTCGAGAAGGCCCCATTTAGTTCGACATGCTCCATGGACATTCTTGTATTCCGGGAGGATGACTGTGGAGGTTTGTTGAGAAGAGCGATGGGTCGTTTCGTTACCATCCTTGGTGCTTATGCTCGGTTCCACAAGAACATTGCCACCAGAGCCCACCATATCCTTGGCCATGCCACCCTTCTCATGCTGCCGCTTCTCGAGAATACGAAGGCATGGCATGATCTTCACTTCTTTTTGGACCCCGACTGATTTGTACATGTTTCGTCAAGCTAATGACGTTAAACAAGCGCTTCTTGGGAGGCAACCCAAGTTTCGTTTATTGCTTTCTTGTGTGTTTCGTTGATGCTTTTCCTTTTATTTTTGAATAATGGGAGTTTTGTAGTTTTGTGATTTTTTTGCCAGGAGCGAACTTGCATGTTACGGCATAGACTGAGCTGAACGCCTAGGTTGAGCATGAGAAAACGTTTCATATGGAAAGACTTACTCGACTTGATACATCTTCGGTTTGCACACCCTTTTCTTTTTTCTCTTATTTGTGTTCTTGTATGTTTGATTTCTTAGTTCATGTTCATCGCATGAGTTTGTGTGATTGTGTGTTCTTTCCTATGCTTTTTGGTCAAGCAATGAGGACATTGCTTTGTTTTAAGTGTGGGGAGAGTAATCTCATAATTATGCATGCTTAGGTGTCATTTTTATTTTAGGTGTGTGTTTGTGTCAATATCCCAATATGAAGCTTAATGTTTGTTTTTAAGTCAAAACGACTAAGTGGTTAGTTTGGATTGTCGTTTGGTCTCGTTGATAATTCTCATGCTCAATGTACTTAATGAATTGGGCGGTTCCCTTAAAATTAAATAAAGATTTTTTGACATTGGAAACCACATTCGTGTTCGAAAAATTGTTTTGTCCCTTGTTTATTCTCGATTGGTGATCTTGAAACAATCTTGCCTTATGTTGTTAACGTGTTATGCTATACACTTGTGTTACGTCTTGATTGAATTATGATGCTCATGTTATTATATTCATGATGTATCCTTGTGTTACCATCCCTCTAAAAAAAAGAAAAAAAAATAGTGAATAAGATGTGAGTTCGCAAGGAAGTACGAATTAGGCTCCTATTGTTTCGGTCCATTTTATGGAATGAGATAATGAGCCGGGGAAACCGGTCTAGGAAACCCCTCGAGGCTAAACCTAGATAATAATCATCCGGAAACCTTCTTTGGAAAAATATAGCTCACGGAAAAAAAAGTAATTAAATGAGCTCGTGAGAGTTGAAAGGACTAGACTCCTCTTGATCCGAATGGTCTCACTCGAGATAGATTGCGTCAATGAGTACGGGAAACCGGCCCAGGACACTCGAGAACAAATCCTGAGGGTAAACCTAGGTAATTATCATCCTAACGACTCTCATTTAGAAAAAAAATGACTCATAATAAATAAAAATAATAAAAAAAGGGAATTGGACTTGTTGGTTTGGTTCTTATTGTTTTTTACATATTGAGTAATCCCTTTCTGCTTTTTGCACGTGTGTTTATAAAAAGGAAGTTTGAATCAAGTAAATCATTTGTAGAATGAGTTGGGACGAGTTTTTGTTTCGTTTGAACTCATTTTGTGGTAACCGTGTTTTCAAGTTTGAGTTGAGTTTTATGGATAACCGGAGGAAGACAAGAGTTTCATTTCGCATGATTATTAACTTTGGACTTTTCGATATTTCTTCTCGAATTGCTTGTTGTTTTGTTTGCTTGAGGACAAACAAAGAGTTAAGTGTGGGGAAGTTGTTTGTACTATTTTTGTTGCATTGTTCCTTATTGTTTTGTGTTTATTGTGTTTTTGTCATTATTTTCGTATGTTTTGTGTGCTTTATTTTATAGTTTTTAGGCTCATTTTAGTGTCGACCGGTCCATTTTATCGTATTTTGTGTATTTTTGTTATTTCAGAGTGCTTTCGTGTGTTTGCGCGTTTTATCTTTTGTTTTGGTGTTAAATAGGTCCAACGTGTCGAGAACGAGTAGACGAGCCGTCTGATCTGACCGAGCCATCCTACCCGAAAAATCCGACCAAGCCATACTGGGACGAAGAGAGTTCAATGAGGAGAATTTTGGTCCAAGTTTCGTGCGAATCGGAGTTGTGTGCGAAAAGTTAGAGCGAATCGAGCATCAAAAGTCAAGCCAATGCCAAATTCTGCGCCCGCGAAATCCATTCCGCGAGATACACTCAACTCGCGAGGTAGCTACAAGGACAGTCTTCAAATTTCTGGCCCGCGAACGCAATTCCGCGAGTTAGCTGCAACTCGCGAGTTAGCTACATGCTGCAGAAGCCAAATTCCGCGCCCGCGAAAATCCTCACCTAGCCCGCGAATCACCTCTACCTCGCGAGTTCTACTTTGCTAGCGGAAATAGCCCGCGAAAATCAAGATTTAGCTCGTGAGTTCTCCTTAACTCGCGAGTTTTCTCTTCTAATGTGTGTGTTTTAGTGTGTGTTTGTGGTGTAGCTATAAATAGACATTATGCTTTGTATTTTTGGAGAATTCTTCATTTTGCTAAATTATCCTTTTTAGTTTTTTGCTCTCTTCTCTCTCTAGTTTTCTTTCTCTCTCTAAGGGCTCCAAGACCCTATTTTTAATTGTAATATTTCTCCATCAAGATTACAACTTTTTGGCTTATTTCTTCTCGCGGATGCATTAGAGACGTGGAGACTTCGCTTAAGGTTCATGATTTCGTTAGTCTTGCTTATCTTTACTTATTGAGTTATTCTAGGGTTAAGATATGCACATCCATGAGTCGATTACGCTATCATCCTCGTAGGCTAGGGATTATGTGATATTGTTATTTATTGCGTGAGCGAGAATTGATTGAGAGATTAATTGATCACGAGTGACTATTGCTTGGTTGCATATTCCCGAACCTATGAGTGCCTTCTTTCCATCTCGGGTCTAGGAGTACCTTGTTCTTTTTCTCTTTATTTTCCTTTTTATTGCAAATTGAGGTCTTGCTTGCGATATAACTTGAATCTTGCTTTCGTTTTTGCTTAAATGCGTTCTTAGCTTAATCAAACCTCCAAATTGCGAGTAGAGTGTTTAGGAATTTTATTTTATTTTCTTGTGTGAGTCGATCGTTGTTTGAATTCGTGTCCGAATAGCCTTCCTTTGAGAACGACCCGAGTTGGGTAGCTCGGTTACCACATGCCCAAAAATACTACAAACAAAATGGCGCCGTTGCCGGGGAAGGCGAGTAGGCCATTGGATTTAGACAATTGATTGACTTATTTTCTGAATTTCTCTTGCTTTTTGTGACTTTTCTTAATTTTGTGTGTTTCTCTTACTTGTTTTCGATTTCTCTTTCTATTTCGTGTTTGTGTTCTTGTATATATTGTGTCGTGTTATTCGTGTTTTGTGTTATTTTGTCTTGGTCTCGTGTGCCTTGGTTTGCTTGTTGTTCTTGTGTGAGGTCATTCACTTGAGGAGCCCTGATGGACCCGTATGATTATTCCTATGTCGGAAGCTCGTCTAGTGGACACCCCAACAATTACCAAGAGGAGATGTACTCAACATATGGGGAGCCGTCTTGTTTATATCCGAGTTATTCACCTTCTTACTCTTATGACGGATGCTCTACTTCCCATGGGTATGGCCCGAGCCATTTTTACCCTACATCTCGAGCCGATTATGTTTATGACCTTCCGGGTCATGGCGAGCTGCCTTATGTCAATCCTCCACCTCCGGACTATTACTATCCACCGCCTCCCGATTATGAAGGAACATCTCCACCCGAGCCGACTCGGGACGCTTCTCGAGTTAATCTAGCCGAGATTATGGAGCATTTAGAGGAGTGCAATCGATCCCTTCGTGCTTCAATGGCCCCCATGTCCGAAAAGGAAGAAACCGAGACCTTTTTTCCATCCTCTCCATAATTTGAGCACCTATTGGTTGGCCAACCTTGTACCTCGAGTTCCGAAGCTTCAATTCCAACAACGGTTGTGCCTTCCGAACGTCACCGAGAGGTGTTGGCGAGCACTCAAGAGGCGCTTGCAAGCCTCATGTCAATCATTGAGGAATTTCATAGTTGGAGTATTCCCATTCCATCCGTTCTTCAAGCCACAGTCACGAAGTTCGACTCTACCGTGGTCTCTTTTCTTGATTTGGACGCCTCCTACATTCCGCTCGGTAGGTATTGTTCTCTATCGGCGAGGATTATCCGGGAGAGTGCTCGGTTAGAGGGTGAGTTTCGAGCTATGGTGGATCGGTTTACCTCCTTGAATGAGATGGGCCTCACTCTCGTTTATGACGGTACTTAATCTCTCGACACGAGTGAGGACCTTGACGATTTGGTTGTTAAAAAATTATCCTCTCTTGACGATTCGACCGTGCATTCCACGTTAGGTACGTCAATTCTTTCTTCTGGTGATAGTGCTTTTAATTTGAATTCTATTGTTGAGAGTGAGCATATAGAATCGTGTGATGATATGGTGTATGGTATGGCTGAGAATTCGTTTGAGGAGTTGGTTGTGCCTATTCATGTGTCGGATGAGTCAAATGGTTTTGAAAGTGCTCGGGAGGATGATTTTGAGGAGAAGGATGTGGTAGTTGATGA
>CACSLK010015970.1:664828-675716 GCA_902706635.1 Striga hermonthica
TTATTTTATAGTTTTTAGGCTCATTTTAGTGTCGACCGGTCTATTTTATCGTATTTTGTGTATTTTTGTTATTTTAGAGTGCTTTCGTGTGTTTGCGCGTTTTATCTTTTGTTTTGGTGTTAAATAGGTCCAACGTATCGAGAACGAGTAGACGAGCCGTCTGATCCGACCGAGCCATCCTACCCGAAAAATCCGACCAAGCCATACTGGGACGAAGAGAATTCAATGAGGAGAATTTTGGTCCAAGTTTCGTGCGAATCGGAGTTGTGTGCGAAAAGTTAGAGCGAATCGAGCATCAAAAGTCAAGCCAATGCCAAATTCCACGCCCGCGAAATCCATTCCGCGAGATACACTCAACTCGCGAGGTAGCTACAAGGACAATCTTCAAATTTCGGGCCCGCGAACGCAATTCCGCGAGTTAGCTGCAACTCGCGAGTTAGCTACATGCTGCAGAAGCCAAATTCCGCGCCCGCAAAAATCCTCACCTAGCCCGCGAATCACCTCTACCTCGCGAGTTCTCCTTTGCTAGCGGAAATAGCCCGCGAAAATCAAGATTTAGCTCGTGAGTTCTCCTTAACTCGCGAGTTTTCTCTTTCTAATGTGTGTGTTTTAGTGTGTGTTTGTGGTGTAACTATAAATAGACATTATGCTTTGTAATTTTGGAGAATTCTTCATTTTGCTAAATTTTTCTTTTTAGTTTTTTGCTCTCTTCTCTCTCTAGTTTTCTTTCTCTCTCTAAGGGCTCCAAGACCCTAATTTTAATTGTAATATTTCTCCATCAAGATTACAACTTTTTGGCTTATTTCTTCTCGTGGATGCATTAGAGACGTGGAGACTTCGCTTAAGGTTCATGATTTCGTTAGTCTTGCTTATCTTTACTTATTGAGTTATTCTAGGGTTAAGATATGCACATCCATGAGTCGATTACGCTATCATCCTCGTAGGCTAGGGATTATGTGATATTGTTATTGATTGGGTGAGCGAGAATTGATTGAGAGATTAATTGATCACGAGTGACTATTGCTTGGTTGCATATTCCCGAACCTATGAGTGCCTTCTTTCCATCTCGGGTCTAGGAGTACCTTGTTCTTTTTCTCTTTATTTTCCTTTTTATTGCAAATTGAGGTCTTGCTTGCGATATAACTTGAATCTTGATTTCGTTTTTGCTTACATGCGTTCTTAGCTTAATCAAACCTCCAAATTGCGAGTAGAGTGTTTAGGAATTTTATTTTATTTTCTTGTGTGAGTCGATCGTTGTTTGAATCCGTGTCCGAATAGCCTTCCTTTGAGAACGACCCGAGTCGGGTAGCTCGGTTACCACATGCCCAAAAATACTACAAACATTTTGTTCTTCGTTTTCCCTCATTTGAGGACTTTTTATTGGTTTCTATGATTTATTATGTGTTTTGATCTATTTTTGTTTTTCTTGTGTTTTTCGTGTATTTTTCCTATTTTCTTCTTGTTTTTGGTGTGCAGGTCAAAAACCCCGTGAGGATTGGATTAAGCTCGGAACTCGACCATTCAAGAACAACTAACTAGATAAGATAGTTGGCGACATGTGAGAAAAAGTGGAATTCGATTCCGAGTTCGGATGAATCCAAACGGGGTCGAAATGTAAAGTTGAGCAAGTTACCGACCCTTTAAAGGTTGGAAATTCCACAAAAATTGTATTCCAGGCAAAACTGTGGTTTTAAAACACCATTTGATAGAAGAGTTTGTTAGCTACGCGAAGGAAAAAACAAAACACAATTCCGAGTCCAAACGAGCCCGAATGAGCGAAAACCGTGATGACGTGCAAGCTGCCGACGCAGTAGCGGCGCTAGCTAAGTAGCGCCGGAGGCAACCTTTCCTCTGTCCGCATAGTAGCGGTGCTACCCCCTAGTAGCGGCGCTACTACCCCTTTTTCTACCAACTTATGATTTTTAAGCTCATTTTTAGTGATGGTTGGTACCCGATCTCTTCAATCTTCTTCAATGACGTGAAAGACACCACAAAGTGACATTTTCAGCCATTAATCTTAAGCAAGAAGGGGGATCATTTGGCTATAAAAGGGGAGCATTTCCCAGCTTGAAAATCACCCCATTTTCTCCCACATTTTCCCTTCTCATGCATTGAGAAGGAGGGATTCTTCCCCTCTTTCCATTTTTTTCTTTTCTTCTTTTATTTTCTTTTCTTTTTATTGTATTTTTTTCTTCATTTTTAATTAAGGAGGAAACTTGTATTTGAATGCAACACTTGGATTGAGATTAAATGTAAGTTTTTATTCTTGTTTAATTTATGAATAATGGTTAAATTTGGAGAAATATTTTGTTGTGTTGAATCAAGTATGAGTAGCTAATTCTATATCTAGGAGTAGGGGATGATCTTTCCGGTTTAATCTCGTTTATGTGCATGACGATAGCTCAATCTTGACGAGTTGTTTTAATTATGAATTGATAAAATCACACTTGATAAATTTTTGTAACCTAAGAGTGACACTTAGGTTAGATTGTCGAAATAATCAAAGAGTGACACTTTGATTTGTGATTGAATTTTGATTTGTTGAGTTAGAGTTTGTTCGTTTTACGAATTGCGACTTTTAGAACCGAAAGGTGAGGAGTCGTAGAAATAATCGATTTTAAAACCGAGAGGGGAGAAATTGATGGAACTTGGCTTGTTTAGAGTAGACATGTTCGGAGACGTATTGTCTATGTGTTAATTGTTTCGTTAATATGCTCTTTTATGTTTATCCTCATATCACGAGAGTTAGTGAGGTTAAACCGCTAAATGAGTTAGTTAGTCGAACCATTTAACCGAGTTAATGATTGCCGTTAAATGTATGTAGAACTGGAAGTGATTATTCCCCATTCCCTAGTTTCTTTGTCATTGTTTCATTTATATTTTTAGATTATTGTTATTTCTTAGTTGCTATCTTAGTTGATAATTTTCTCATCATATCTTGATTAGAGTGTTTAGGTTTTATTTCTATTTTGTGTGTTATCAACACCAATATTAGATTCCGAACCGTCTTCCTCGAGAGAGACCCAGGAAACGAATCTTTTGATTCGGTGCTCGGTAAAATAAAAATAATTTGCTACAACAAATTTGGCGCTGTTGCCGGGGAAGGCAAGTAGAATATTTAGTGTTGGTTTTTGGTTTTATTTTCTGTATTTCTCTTTATTTTGTGTTTTTGTGTTCGTGTCCTTTGCCGCATCTTTGTTTTTCTCTTTGTTTTCGTTTTTGTCCTCTTTTCTTTTTCTTTCTTTTCGTGGCTTCACGTGGTTGTTTTGTTCTTGCAGGCAGGTATATTGAACAGAAATGGCAATGAACCGTAGTAACATGTTCCCCTCCTTTCAAACCCTTCACTGAAATAATGGGCCGAGCTATGGTTCGTGGGAGTATGGCCAAGCATGTTCCTACTCTTACGAGCAATCGTAGTATCCATTACCGTTCGAGCAACCCTATGAGTCCCCCGTGGACTCTTCTGATGATGATGATAAGCTCGATCTAGTTCTCGATTTTCTGACCTCTCAAGCTGCTCAAACGAAAAATCTTGAGGCCCAAGTCGAGAACCTAGCGGAATGCATTCGAGTTTTGGAGGATCGAGCGTACAATTCTTCCCACGATTCCCTCATGCAAAATGAACTTCAGTGGAACACTTTGACGGATGATAAAAAGTTCGATCTCATTCTTGCTTATATATTGGCCCAAACAGCTCGATTAGAAAATGTAGAGGTTGATTGCACTCGGTTGGTGGTGCAGCTTGATGGCATAATAGAACGCGCTCAGTCCATCGAGATTGAATGCAAAATCCACGTGGGCAAGACTGAAGAATAGAAGAATGCACTCGCATAGATTGAGGGTAATATTATGATGGAGGAAACTCCAGAGCCCGAATTGGAGAGTCCCTCACTCGAGCCATCTCTCTGCACCGTCGAGAAGGCCCCATTTAGTTCGACATGCTCCATGGACATTCTCGTATTCCGGGAGGATGACTGTGGAGGTTTGTTGAGAAGAGCGATGGGTTGTTTCGTTACCATCCTTGGTGCTTATGCTCGGTTCCACAAGAACATTGCCATAGAGACCACCATATCCTTGGTCATGCCAACCTTCTCATGCTGCCGCTTCTCGAGAATACGAAGGCATGGCATGATCGTCAGTTCTTTTGGACCCCGACTGATTTGTACAGGTTTCGTCAAGCTAATAACGTTAAACAAGCGCTTCTTGGGAGGCAACCCAAGTTTTGTTTATTGCTTTCATGTGTGTTTCGTTGATGCTTTTCCTTTTATTTTTGAATAATGGGAGTTTTGGAGTTTTGTGATTTTCTTGCCAGGAGCGAACTTGCATGTTACGGCATAGACTGAGCTGAACGCCTAGGTTGAGCATGAGCAAACGTTTCATATGGAAAGACTTACTTGACTTGATACATCTTCGGTTTGCACACCCTTTTCTTTTTTCTCTTATTTGTGTTCTTGTGTGTTTGATTTCTTAGTTCATGTTCATCGCATGAGTTTGTGTGATTGTGTGTTCTTTCCTATGCTTTTTGGTCAAGCAATGAGGACATTGCTTTGTTTTAAGTGTGGGGGGAGTAATCTCATAATTATGCATGCTTAGGTGTCGTTTTTATTTTAGGTGTGTGTTTGTGTCAATATCCCAATATGAAGCTTAATGTTTGTTTTTAAGTCAAAACGACTAAGTGGTTAGTTTGGATTGTCGTTTGGTCTCGTTGATAATTCTCATGCTCAATGTACTTGATGAATTGGGTGGTTCCCTTAAAATTAAATAAAGATTTTTTGACATTGGAAACCACATTCGTGTTCGAAAAATTGTTTTGTCCCTTGTTTATTCTCGATTGGTGATCTTGAAACAATCTTGCCTTATGTTGTTAACGTGTTATGCTATACACTTGTGTTACGTCTTGATTGAATTATGATGCTCATGTTATTATATTCATGATGTATCCTTGTGTTGTGTTACCATCCCTCTAAAAAAAAAGAAAAAAAATTGTGAATAAGATGTGAGTTCGCAAGGAAGCACGAATTAGGCTCCTATTGTTTCGGTCCATTTTATGGAATGGGATAATGAGCCGGGGAAACCGGTCTAGAAAACTCGAGGAAACCCCTCAAGGCTAAACCTAGATAATAATCATCCGGAAACCTTGTTTGGAAAAATATAGCTCACAGAAAAAAAAAAAAGTAAATAAATGAGCTCGTGAGAGTTGAAAGGACTAGACTCCTCTTGATCCGAATAGTCTCACTCGAGATAGATTGCGTCAATGAGTACGGGAAACCGGCCTAGGACACTCGAGAACAAATCATGAGGGTAAACCTAGGTAATTATCATCCTAACGACTCTCATTTGGAAAAAAATGACTCATAATAAATAAAAATAATAAGAAAATGGAATTGGACTTGTTGGTTTGTTCTTATTGTTTTTTACATATTGAGTAATCCCTTTCTAGCTTTTTGCACGTGTGTTTATAAAAAGGAAGTTTGAATCAAGTAAATCATTTGTAGAATGAGTTGGGACGAGTTTTTGTTTCGTTTGAACTCATTTTGTGGTAACAGTGTTTTCAAATATGAGTTGAGTTTTATGGATAACCGGAGGAAGACGAGAGTTTCATTTTGCATGATTATTAACTTTGGACTTTTCGATATTTCTTCTCGAATTGCTTGTTGTTTTGTTTGCTTGAGGACAAACAAAGAGTTAAGTGTGGGGAAGTTGTTTGTACTATTTTTGTTGTATTGTTCCTTATTGTTTTGTTCTTCGTTTTCCCTCATTTGAGGACTTTTTATTGGTTTTAATGATTTATTATGTGTTTTGATCTATTTTTGTTTTTCTTGTGTTTTTCGTGTATTTTTCCCGTTCTCTTCTTGTTTTTGGTGTGCAGGTCAAAAACCCCGTGAGGATTGGATTAAGCTCGGAACTCGACCATTCAAGAACAACTAACTAGATAAGATAGTTGGCGACAAGTGAGAAAAAGTGGAATTCGATTCCGAGTTCGGATGAATCCAAACGGGGTCGAAATGTAAAGTTGAGCAAGTTACCGACCCTTTAAAGGTTGGAAATTCCACAAAAATTGTATTCCAGGCAAAACTGTGGTTTTCAAACACCATTTGATAGAAGGGTTCGTGAGCTACGCGAAGGAAAAAACAAAACACAATTCCGAGTCCAAACGAGCCCGAATGAGCGAAAACCGTGATGACATGCAAGCTGCCGACGCAGTAGCGGCGCTAGCTAAGTAGCGCCGGAGGCAACCTTTCCTCTGTCGGCCTAGTAGCGGTGCAACCCCCTAGTAGCGGCGCTACTACCCCTTTTTCTACCAACTTATGATTTTTAAGCTCATTTTTAGTGATGGTTGGTACCCGATCTCTTGAATCTTCTTCAATGACGTGAAAGACACCACAAAGTGACATTTTCAGCCATTAATCTTAAGCAAGAAGGGGGATCATTTGGCTATAAAAGGGGAGCATTTCCCATCTTGAAAATCACCCCATTTTCTCCCTCATTTTCACTTCTCATGCATTGAGAAGGAGGGATTCTTTCCCCTCTTTCCATTTTTTTCTTTTCTTCTTTTATTTTCTTTTCTTTTTATTGTATTTTTTTCTTCATTTTGAATTAAGGAGGAAACTTGTATTTGAATGCAACACTTGGATTGAGATTAAATGTAAGTTTTTATTCTTGTTTAATTCATGAATAATGGTTAAATTTGGAGAAATATTTTGTTGTGTTGAATCAAGTATGAGTAGCTAATTCTATATCTAAGAGTAGGGGATGATCTTTCCGGTTTAATCTCTTTTATGTGCATGACGATAGCTCAATCTTGACGAGTTGTTTTAATTATGAATTGATAAAATCACACTTGATAAATTTTTGTAACCTAAGAGTGACACTTTGGTTAGATTGTTGAAATAATCAAAGAGTGACACTTTGATTTGTGATTGAATTTTGATTTGTTGAGTTAGAGTTTGTTCGTTTTACGAATTGCGACTTTTAGAACCGAAAGGTGAGGAGTCGTAGAAATAATCGATTTCAATACCAAGAGGGGAGAAATTGATGGAACTTGGCTTGTTTAGAGTAGACATGTTCGGAGACGTATTGTCTATGTGTTAATTGTTTCGTTAATATGCTCTTTTATGTTTATCCTCATATCACGAGAGTTAGTGAGGTTAAACCGCTAAATGAGTTAGTTAGTCGAACCATTTAACCGAGTTAATGATTGCCGTTAAATGTGTGTAGAACCGAAAGTGATTATTCCCCATTCCCTAGTTTCTTTGTCATTGTTTCATTTATATTTTTAGATTATTGTTATTTCTTAGTTGCTATCTTAGTTGATAATTTTCTCATCATATCTTGATTAGAGTGTTTAGGTTTTATTTTTATTTTGTGTGTTATCAACACCAATATTATATTCCGAACCGTCTTCCTCGAGAGAGACCCAGGAAACGAATCTTTTGATTCGGTGCTCGGTAAAATAAAAATAATTTGCTACAACAAATTTGGCGCCGTTGCCGGGGAAGGCGAGTAGGATATTTAGTGTTGGTGTTTGGTTTTATTTTCTGTATTTCTCTTTATTTTGTGTTTTTGTGTTCGTGTTCTTTGCCGCATCTTTGTTTTTCTCTTTGTTTTCGTTTTTGTCCTCTTTTTTTCGTTCTTTTCGTGGCTTCGCGTGGTTGTTTTGTTCTTGCGTGCAGGTATATTGAACAGAAATGGCAATAAACCATAGCAACATGTTCCCCTCCTCTCAAACCCTTCACTGGAATAATGGGCCGAGCTATGGTTCGTGGGAGTATGGCCAAGCATGTGCCTACTCTTAGAGCAATCGTGGTATCCATTACCATTCGAGCAACCATATGAGTCCCCCGTGGACTCTTCTGATGATGATGCTAAGCTCGATCTAGTTCTCGATTTTCTGACCTCCCAAGCCGCTCAAACGAAAAATCTTGAGGCCCAAGTCGAGAACCTAGCGGAACGCATTCGAGTTTTGGAGGATCGAGCGTACAATTCTTCCCACGATTCCCTCATGCAAAATGAACTTCAGTGGAACACTTTGACGGATGATAAAAAGTTCGATCTCATTCTTGCTTATATGTCGGCCCAAATAGCTCGATGAGAAAATGTAGAGGTTGATTGCACTCGGTTGGTGGTGCAACTTGACGGCATAATAGAACGCGCTCAGTCCATCGAGATTGAATGCAAAATCCAGGTGGGCGAGACTGAAGAATAGAAGAATGCACTCGCAGAGATTGAGGGTAATATTATGATAGGAAACTCCAGAGCCCAAATTGGAGTCCCTCACTTGAGCCATCTCTCTGCACCGTCGAGAAGGCCCCATTTAGTTCGACATGCTCTATGGACATTCTCGTATTCTGGGAGGATGACTGTGGAGGTTTGTTGAGAAGAGCGATGGTCATTTCGTTACCATCCTTGGTGCTTATGCTCGGTTCCACAAGAACATTTCCACAGAGACCACCATATCCTTGGTCATGCCACCCTTCTCAGTCTGCCGCTTCTCGAGAATACGAAGGCATGGCATGATCGTCACTTCTTTTGGACCCCGACTGATTTGTACAGGTTTCGTCAAGCTAATGATGTTAAACAAGCGCTTCTTGGGAGGCAACCGAAGTTTCGTTTATTGCTTTCTTGTGTGTTTCGTTGATGCTTTTCCTTTTATTTTTGAATAATGGGAGTTTTGGAGTTTTGAGCAAACGCCCAGGTTGAGCTGAACGCCCAGGTTGAGCTGAACGCCCAGGTTGAGCATGAGCAAACGTTTCATATGGAAAGACTTAATCGACTTGATACATCTTCGGTTTGCACACCCTTTTCTTTTTTCTCTTATTTGTGTTCTTGTGTGTTTGATTTCTTAGTTCATGTTCATCGCATGAGTTTGTGTGATTGTGTGTTCTTTCCTATGCTTTTTGGTCAAGCAATGAGGACATTGCTTTGTTTTAATTGTGGGGGGAGTAATCTCATAATTATGCATGCTTAGGTGTCGTTTTCATTTTAGGTGTATGTTTGTGTCAATATCCCAATATGAAGCTTAATGTTTATTTTAAGTCAAAACGACTAAGTGGTTAGTTTGGATTGTCGTTTGGTCTCATTTATAATTCTCATGCTCAATGTACTTGAAGAATTGGACGGTTCACTTAAAATTAAATGAAGATTTTTTTACATTGGAAACCACATTCGTGTTCAAAAAAAAGTTTTGTCCCTTGTTTATTCTCGATTGGTGATCTTGAAACAATCTTGCCTTATGTTATTAACGTGTTATGCTATACACTTGTGTTACGTCTTGATTGAATTATGATGCTCATGTTATTATATTCATGATGTATCCTTGTGTTACCATCCCTCTAAGAAAAAGAAAAAAAAAATGTGAATAAGATGTGAGTTCGCAAGGAAGTACAGATTAGACTCCTATTGTTTCGGTCCAATTTATGGAAAGAGATAATGAGCCCGAGAAACCGGTCTAGGAAACTCGAGGAAACCCCTCGAGGCTAAACCTAGATAATGATCATCTGGAAACCTTGTTTGGAAAAATATAGCTCACGGGAAAAAAAAAAGTAATTAAATGAGTTCGTGAGAGTTGAAAGGACTAGACTCCTCTTGATCCGAATAGTCTCACTCGAGATAGATCGCGTCAATGAGTACGGGAAACCGGCCTAGGACACTCGGGAATAAATCCCGATGGTAAACCTAGGTAATTATCATCCTAACGACTCTCATTTGGAAAAAATGACTCATAATAAATAAAAATAATAAAAAGAGGGAATTGGACTTGTTGGTTTGGTTCTTATTGTTTTCTACATATTGAGTAATCCCTTTCTAGCTTTTTGCACGTGTGTTTGTAAAAAGGAAGTTTGAATCAAGTAAATCATTTGTAGAATGACTTGAGACGAGTTTTTGTTTCGTTTGAACTGATTTTGTGGTAACCGTGTTTTCAAATTTGAGTTGAGTTTTATGGATAACCGGAGGAAGACGAGAGTTTCATTTCGCATGATTACTTTTTGCACGTGTGTTTGTAAAAAGGAAGTTTGAATCAAGTAAATCATTTGTAGAATGACTTGGGACGAGTTTTTGTTTCGTTTGAACTGATTTTGTGGTAACCGTGTTTTCAAATTTGAGTTGAGTTTTATGGATAACCGGAGGAAGACGAGAGTTTCATTTCGCATGATTATTAACTTTGGACTTTTCGATCTTTCTTCTCGAATTGCTTGTTGTTTTGTTTTTTTGAGGACAAACAAAGAGTTAAGTGTGGGGAAGTTGTTTGTACTATATTTGTTGCATTGTTCCTTATTGTTTTGTTCTTCGTCTTCCCTCATTTGAGGACTTTTTATTGGTTTTTATGATTTATTATGTGTTTTGATCTATTTTGGTTTTTCTTGTGTTTTTCGTGTATTTTTCCCGTTTTCTTCTTGTTTTTGGTGTGCAGGTCAAAAACTCCGTGAGGATTGGATTAAGCTCGGAACTCGACCGTTCAAGAACAACTAACTAGATAAGTTAGTTGGCGACAAGTGAGAAAGTGGAATTCGATTCCGAGTTCAGATGAATCCAAACAGGGCCTAAATGTAAAGTTGAGAAAGTTACCGACCCTTTAAAGGTTGAAAATTCCACAAAAATTGTATTGCAGGCAAAACTGTGGTTTTCAAACACCATTTGATAGAAGGGTTCGTTGGCTACACGAAGGAAAAAACGAAACACAATTCTGAGTCCAAACGAGCCCGAATGAGCAAAAACCGTGATGACATGCAAGCTGCCGACGCAGTAGCGGCGCTAGCTAAGTAGCGCCGGGGGCAACCTTTCCTCTATCGGCATAGTAGCGACGCTACCCCCTAGTAGCGGCGCTACTACCCCTTTTTCCACCAACTTATAATTTTTAAGCTCATTTTTAGTGATGGTTGGTAGCCGA
>CACSLK010015970.1:693448-704644 GCA_902706635.1 Striga hermonthica
GTAAGAGGTCGTTGCTGTGAGAAAATGGGAGTGAAGAAAGGGGCATGGAGCCCTGAAGAAGACCAGATTTTGGTCTCTTACATTCACCAACACGGCCATCCTAATTGGCGAGCACTCCCCAAACAAGCTGGTAATTATATTTCTTACCCACTAATTAATTTTGTCATTTTTTTCATTATTATTTTCATATACTATTTTTTTTTTTTTTTNTTACATATACTATTTTTTTTTTTTTTGTTAATTAAATCAAAATTAATAATGTTTTTTGCAGGGCTATTGAGATGTGGGAAAAGTTGCAGACTCAGATGGAATAACTATTTAAGGCCTGACATTAAAAGGGGAAATTTCACCAAAGAAGAAGAAGATACCATTTTTAACTTGCATCAATTGCTTGGTAACAGGTCTGTGTCCTTATTATTATTGTATATTTTTGTTTTTAATACAATTTTTTTTTAAATAACATTTATTATTGATGACATTTAAAAAGATATGGTGTGTTACAAGATCATGATATTTTTTTAATAATTACATCATAATAATAGTGGTATGTTAGGCCATCTCCAACCGAAGAATTCGTTTTTAAATTCATTTTGCAGTAACTGTTAAATTAAAAAAGTAATTCATTTCCACCCGAAAAATTAATTCTTAAACTCAAAAGAACATTCTTAGAATATCTTTTTCTTCATAAACTTTTACCCCATTTAAATACTACCCACATATTTTATAATTTTCAACTTAAACCATATTATTATTCTAAATTTGGTTAGCGGTTTATGCAATCAAATTAAATGTTATAGTAAAAGTTCATATAGATAAGAAATTTGGAGAAATAAATATTCGTTAAAAGTTGAAAATCACAATGCACCAGCTGAAATATAAAATACATTGAGAGACAAATAAATGTTTATTCGTACAAGTAGAAATAGATAGCCTTTCAAATTAATCTCAAAATTTGTGTATCTTTCTACAAATGATCAACTAGTTCATTTTGAAGTGCATTGTGATTATTTTTATTTCAATTTCTTGAATACCGAGATATGAATTCTTGAATATCCTAGAATTACTTTACAAAAAGTTTTACAGTTGCTCGAATTAAATTTGTTATTAGGATATGTTCACCCCATATATATATACAATTTCACATATGTATGTTTTATAGTTTTTTAATGTCCTTTTATTGATACAAGTAATATAATAATATCATTTAAATACAACATTAAAGCATAAATTAATCAAAGATATAATTGTTATATACAACATATATAGGTGTACTCAAAGATATAATTTTTGGCCTCTGTGCTGATTCCCCGTGGGGGGCAATCCTATTCTCCTGTGGGGAGTGATCCTAGTTGTGTTGGTGTCTTTTAGTTGTTTGTAGTAGGTTTGTCTATTCTAGCATGGCTAGCGAGGCTCTAGGCGGTCTTTTGATCCGTCCTCCCAGTTTTTAGTTCTTGGTTGTAATATTCAGCCTTGAGCTGCTTTTTTGCACAGTTGTGCGTTTTGATTTAATATACATCTATCGTTTCCGCAAAAAAAAAAAAAATAAAAAAAAACTAAGATTTTTTATTTGTGTTGGAAAAAAATCATATCTTGTTTACTAAATTCTTCATTATTGTTTGTTTTAATTTTAATTTTTAAACATTTTTTTAATTGGGTTTTGTAGATGGTCTGCAATTGCAGCAAGATTACCGGGGCGTACAGACAATGAGATAAAAAATGTTTGGCACACTCATCTCAAGAAAAAACTAAAGAACTATCACAAGCCCTACAATGACCGAAACAGCCACACAACTATTTCAATTCCCAAATGCAACCCCAAAGTTTCCAAAAATTCATATTCAGCCAAAGACATAGTGGCTAGTCCTCAACAATGTTCTAGTGGAATATCGACTGTCACGGATTCATTGATCGAAAAAATGGGCGCGAAGAATGAAGAAGAAATGGACTACACGTCCGAGTACTCTCCACAAATCGACGAGAGTTTTTGGTCCGATGAACTATCGAAGGATAATAATCGGGACGAAATTCAATTTCAGTTTCCATCAGTAGTGCAAAATGTGGAGGATACAAAAAGTGATGATAGCATGGACTTTTGGTACAATCTTTTTATCAGAGCTGAGGACATGCCAGATTTGCCAGAGTTTTGAAGGCTTTTTATTACTATTTATATTTTAGTGATATAATTAGGGAGTTGGGAATTTTGGATTGTTTTCGTGAGGGCATTTTTTGACTTGGATCATAAAATTAAAATTGAAATTTGGGTTGGAGGTAATGTGAGGATTTGAAGAAATAAGTTTGACTTAGAAATTTTGTTTTGTGATTTTAAACTTGAGGATTAAGGAGTAGAGGGGGAAAAAATAATAAGACGATATATTTCTTGGCCTAATCTAAGCCATTTCTATTCAATGGTAATTTGCTAGACAAATTTTAATTGTGGCCTACATGGTCTTTGGTGAAAATTGTGTACTTTAACCATCTTCAACAAAAAAATACTCATTTTTCAATAATTATCCCTATTGAGAGACTATCTTGTGATAATCTTATAAGATAAATGTGACAATTGTATATTCCTTCGAGCCAATTATTCCAGAGTCAGGAGGAGGAAGGTTTCTTAGCAGCATCAAAGATGTTAGTATTAGCGAAATACCTGCTTTTGAGGATTTGGCTAATAAGAAGGTCTGGTTGACAGGTCATCCTCCATAACCGCTTCAAAATTAAAGCCACATTAAATAACCTAATGTCTTGGAATCCCAACTCCCCTTGCTGCTTTGGCAAAGAGAAAAATTTCCAGCTCCTCCAATGGATGCCCTTAGCTTGATCACCACCTTTACTCCACCAAAACTGAGTTGTCAACTGAACAATTTCCTTACAAATTCCTGCAGTTAACTTAAACCACGATACGACAAACACAGGAAGGGAATTGATGACAGCTTTGATTAACACCTCTTTACCTTCACCTGATAAAAACTTATTCTTCTAGCTCACTAATCTCTGCCTGACAGATTGAATGACAAAGTTAAAAGCCTCCCTTTTTGATTTTCCAATCTCAAGGGGGAGTCCAAGATATCTGGAGGAGTTGTGGGCTGTCAGACCATCTAACACTTCATATATGCTGGCTTTCACTGAGTTGTCTGTATTCTTGTTGAAGACACTGTATACTTTAGGGGTGAGCGTGGATCGGTACGGTTCGGAGATTGATAAATCTCCGGAACCGTACCAAAGTTCGGAGATCTCAAAATTCGATCTCCAAAACCGTACCAAAAAGTCATTTCGGTTCGACTCGGAGATTTATATTTTTCAGTTCGGTTCAGTTCGGTATTCGGGACTATTGAGACGGTACGGTTCGGTATGGTTTGGTTCGAATCTTCGGAGATTTCTTATTTTTTTAGATTTTTTTTGAATGACTACCTAGTTATATTTTTATTTTTATATGCTTTTAAAAAACAACATTCATTAATAATTCATCATATTGAAAATTTTATTTTGAAATCAATTTTTGAGGTAACTCTAAATTTTAGTTATTTAATTTTTATATGCTTTAATAAAATCAACATTTATCAATACTTCCTCATATTAAAAATTTTATTTTGAAATCAACTTTAGAAGTAACTCTAAATTTTAGTTAAGACATAATATGTGCAACTAATATTGAAAATTTAAAATTCAAACAAAATATAATATTTTTTTCTAAAAAAAAATATTCTTTAACCTTTCATATTATTTTAAATAATTATTTTATAATAGAAAAGATTCAATTGTAGATCAAATATTACTGAGCATGAAAGTTAAGTGAAGGTTAATAATTATTATTACTATATTATAAAGGATCAAAGGTGACATAAAATATATTAATAACACATCTAATGTTATAATTCGGTTCTTAATTTCGGTTCTTCGGTTCGGTACGGTATGGGACGGTTCAATTCAGTTCTCGGTATGGATATTTGTGAAATCTTCATAACCGTACTAATTATTTTTTCGGTTCGGTTCGGTTCGGTTCAGAGAAAGTCAAACGGTCAACGGTTATTTTTCGGTTCGGAGTAATTTCGATTTGGTTTTCAGAACGGTTCAGAATTCTCCAAGTCCCATGCTCAGCCCTAGTAGACTTTGACAAGTTTATTACCTTCTGGCTAGAAAATTATTCATAGATGTGAAGAATATCCATCAACAACACAGCCTGGCCCACATCAACTTTGCAAGACACTGATAATTAATCTGCAAATAATAGATGAATCAATAAAGGCCCCCCACTTGCCAATCTTAAACCCTTGAACACACCATCATTAGCTGCAGAAGTAATCAGAGTTGAGAGAGCTTCAGTGACAATCAGAAAGATGTAAGGGGAGATGGGGTCTCTTAGCCTCAATCCTATTGTTGGATGTACATTACCCACCACCTCTCCACTTAGAATGAAAGAGAAAGAAACAATTGTCACACAAAACATGATCCAGTTGACAAAAGTATCAACAAGTCCCATTTTAAGTATTAAAGCACTCACACATTTTGATTCAACCCTGCCGTATGCCTTCATCATGTCTAACTTTAAGGCCATAAAGCTATGCTTGACAGATCTATGTCTATTCAGGTAATGGAAACCTTCATGAGCTATTATGACATTGTCTAATAGTTGTCTACCAGGTATAAAAGCTCCCTGAGCTGGGCTAATACAACTATCAAGACAAAACTTTAGTCTGGAAGCCAGAATCGTGGATATCAGTTTGTACACCACAACACATAAACTTATGGGTCTATACTGATTCAAAGAGTTTGGGTGAACAGATTTGGGGATAAGGGTCAAGAGTGGATAATTCCAATATCTATGGAAGTGCACAGGCAAGATGAAACTTTTAACAATTCACACGTATCTTTTCTAATTACAGGCCAAAAATGCTGATAGAAAAGGGTTGTCGTGTCTTCTTCTCTAGGAGCCTTCAAAGGATTCATGAGGAAGAGGGTCTGCCGGATTTCTTCTTCTTCTTCTACCCCAACAGTTAGAGTTGCATTCATATCTAGAGTAATGGATTGACGAATGAGCTGCAGAATTCGTTCCCCTCCATGAGAGCCATCTAATGTGAACAATTTCTGATAAAAGAGAGAAACGTAGTTCTCTAGATCCTCTTTTGCTTCAAGGATCATATTATTGTCATCTACCAATCTAGTGATGGAATTCCCTTTTCTTCTTTTCATAGTCATTGCATGAAAAATCTTGAATTCTGGTTCCCCCTTTAAGCTATTGATTCCTGGACTTTTGCTTCCAAAAGAGTTCCTCTGAAAATGTGTCTCCTCCAACTCTTTCTTAATAGACTCCCACTCCTCCTAGTTCTTGCCATCCCCCAGTCTACTCATATCTTCCAACTTTAGGGTGAGGATTTCGATCTTTTTTTTTTTTTACATTCTGACCCAAACTGTTTGATCCACTTAGATAAAGCTATTCTTGCGACATTAACTTTCTCTTTGAGTTTCAAGAAAGGTGTGCCCAGCTGACTCTGAGACCAAGCCTTGTTCACAACATCCCACATCCCTTGTCTAGAGATCCATCTCTTATCAAAAGTAAACCTCCTCTTACTTTTCAAGCTGCTCAACTAAGAATAAAGGATGAACATCCCATGGTATGAGGCACTTCTATACAGATTAGTTACTTAGGTGAGTGGATATCTGACCATCCATCCTAAAGAACCAAATGCAGTGTCCAACTTCTCCTCACCTATCCCTTCATTATCTTTGTTATTGCACCAGGTGTACTGGTAACCTCTCATTATAATTTTGGCCATTCCCATATTGGAGATGAAATTGTTGAAAGGGATCAAACTTCTGATTGATCTTTGTCTACCTCATTTCTTATCCTCCCCATTGTGAAGGTTATTTTAATCTCCTATCATACACCAATCATCCTCCCAACTATTCTTATCTTCTTCAAGACTTTGCCATTGTACCACTCTGGTTGTAAAATCAGTGCTTAAGTAAACAAATATGATCCAACATGGTGCCTCATCCATCGAGGGTTTGTATTGCACCTGGATAGAGAAAGTAGACTCTCTCAACTGTGAAATCTCCACATTCAAATCCCAGCATAAAAGTAAACCCATTAACAACCAATAGGCTCTACAAGGTCGAATCTATCTTCACACCCCAACTTTCTACAATCTTGGAGAGTAATTTTTTTTGTTTTTGTTTTTTGTTTTTGTTTTTATTTTTATTTTATTTTTTTTGTTTTGTTTTTCTCATAAAATTATAAACTTTGGACGGTGAGTACTCAGAGCCTTTCTGATTTGGGGAACTGTAGAGAATCCAACCAGACCTCTACACTTCCACAGCAGAGCTAACATTGGTCACTCTGGAGCCAATTAGGGCTGGCTTCCTCCACCTCCTTTTCTTTATCTTTAAGCTTCTTAGTTCCACTTCAGGAGGTGCTGATTCTTACTTTCCTCCATCAGAGTATTGGTAGACCCTCTTCCTCTTTTTGACACCTTATAATTCTTCTTGAGAGCTAGAAGTCTACTATTGTCTAGCCAGTCTACCCACTCTAGTTGTGTTTCTCCTCCGAGTCCTACTCTTCTGAGGTATAGTTTTCCCCACATGTATATATGCCCCTTGTTCCTCAATCTCCTGTATTTCCATTATGGTCTCTTTCACTTCTGGAATCAACCCGAGGCTTCAATCTTTATCAGATTCAATAGATTGAAGCGAGGTTGAAGGTACTTTCTCTACATTTCCCGCAACTCCTTCGATGGATGATGAAGATTCTACAACATAAAGGCTCCTTGAGTTATTTCCTACCTCAGGGGAATTCAATATTGGGCACTCTTCTTCCAAAAATTATGAAACCATATGTAGATGATCTGGATTCTTCTGTCCCAAGGACATACTTGGCGCATTCGTTCTATTTTCAGAAGGGTTGCTATTGTTGCTAGTGGGTGGAGTTCGAAAATTACAAAACTCTCAAACGCTTTCATCCATTCCCCATACTGATCCTCATTTAAATCCTACTTTGCTATATGCTCCATCCTCTTAGCACAACTCCTATCTATATGTCCAAGCTTCCCACAGTAATAGCAGAGGCTAACAATCTTCTCATATTTGAAGTACACTGTCAATGTTTGCACAACCAGTCTAATAGTAGACCATCTAGGTAGAAGGTCGCTTAGATCAGTAACTACATGTATCCTTATAACACGACCCCCTTGATTCTCTGCTCTGGCTAAATTTGCATTTCTTATATGTTTAAAAACTCTGCCTAACTTCAAGCCCACATCCTTGCATAACCAATTGATTGGGACTCCATGTGCTTGAACCCGAACTGTTAGTTCTTCGAAGCTTGGGTGATTTTTAGAGAGACCCTCTTTCCATTCCTGTAAGATGGGGTGTTGATTCTCATAATCCCAACTTCTTCATAAGTCCACTTTCTTGAAAGCCTCTCTACTCGGGAAGATGAACTGGAAGTAGTTGACATTGAGCTCTCGAACTTCAAAAGTATTCCCTACTCTAAATAACAGTCCCACTGTTCTTTTGATTCCCAACCAATTGGCTTTCTTCTCCCCGAAAGCTTTATCAAATAGGCTAGGCTTGCACTTTTCAGCACTAATTCGGACATCCTTCCCCTCAATATCGCTGATTAATTTTTCCCCTTCAGAAATTGAAACTTCCCCCAATCTGTGCCCTAATTCCTCCTCCATAATGCAACAAATCGAAACCTAGTGAAATAACATATACAACAATCCTCCCTAACCCTTTGTTAACAGACCTTCTATTCCGAAGAGAAGCCTCACGCCCAAGATCATACTCTCACCACATGAGAAAGTTCTCATACGAAAGGAAGACTTAAAAACTTAAGTTTGGTAGATCAAGGAGCGAATAACAACATTTTCATATATATCAGATTACATCAAAATCTGCCATCTCCATAGAATTTTTGTGCAAAGGAAATATAATATAATTTCTCCTATAATAAAAGTATCAAAAAAAATGTGCTCAACTAAATACTTTGGATTTTCTAGAAACAACGATTCATGCAAATATACATTTAAAATAAATAAAAATTATATATTAAAAAAATGTAAGGCATGATATAAACATTAACAATTCAATAATGCACAAAAAAAAAACAAGGATCCACAAATTCAAAAATAGTTGAACCTGCAATTCTTAAATCTGCAAAATTTTATTACCAATGCCAGGGTGGGCAACTCCCCTTTGATATTTCTCTGAGTTCCTCGAATTACAGATCCAATTTGCAAAGAGTCGACAAAACAGAGCAGTACAAACCAAATTAAAGTATTTCAACAAGGTCCATTGGGTTATCTCAACCATTCATGATATTTGACAAGAACAAACAATGGCATTATTAGAAAACTGCAGCTACTCGCATAGCCACAATCATATGGAAATATTCTTAATTTCTCCTAATAAAAAAGGAGATTTAAGACAGACAAGAATATGCAAGAGCTTTCTCCTCGCTGAGCTCTTGGGCAGTCAAATCCAACTTCTTCCTTGAAAACTCGTCAATGGAAAGTCCTGTATTAAAGTAAAAATACATTAAAGGAAAAAGGTTACCAAAAACCCCTCATGTTAAATTCCATTGTGTGCACATACTTGTGTAATAACCGTTGTGGTATTAATTTTGGAAAGTTTAGGGGAGAGTTTCCAAAACTTTGGCATTTGAAGCATTAAAATATGTATTTTTGCAAATGCTAAAGAACTGTCACGTCTACCGAAAAATGATTATCCGTGCAAATAGAAGCGAAGAATTGGGTTCATAAAGAATCTATCGCTTGAATATAATCAAACCACTAACCAAAGCACAAATCTCAAATATTTAAAGGAGAAGTTGACATTTGACAACACTACAAACTACTCTTTCCCAAACAGACATTAAACCACTTCCATTTTAATGGTAATTGCAAAAAATCCCAAAATTTTGTCCTTAATGATGTTTTTACTCATGTGCGCACCTTGAACAATGGACCATTCACCATTCTTGCAAGTAACAGGGAAGGAGTAAATAAGTCCAGCTGGAACATTGTATGAGCCATCAGAGTATACACCCATAGAAACCCAAGTACCCTGGAATCATAAATACAAAACAAGATTTATGAGAATCGGCACTCAACCACCCATTAATTAAGAACACAGTTAAAGGCATTACCTCAGGAGTTCCAAGGACCCAGTCACGAATGTGATCGCAAGCTGAACTGGCTGCAGAAAGTGCACTAGAAAGCTTTCTAGCCTTGATGATAGCAGCGCCACGCTGTTGGACTGTGGTTATGAATTCTGAATTCAACCTAACAAAATATATAATAATAAGAGACATGCTATAAAGCCAACTCTTGCAAATGCTGATAATTAAACAGACATAATTGTTTACCATGCATCATCAGCAATGAGCTCACGAACAGGCTTATCTCCAGCTGGGGTCTTGACAGTAGCATGGTTAACATCAGGATACTGCGTTGAGGAGTGATTCCCCCAGATAATAACATTTTTCACATCTGACACCTGAACATTCAATCTCTCTGAAATCTGTCCAAGTGCCCTGTTGTGGTCCAATCTTGTCAAGCACGTAATGTTCTTCTCAGGGATAGATGGCGCATATTCTTTCAAAATCAACGCATTGGTATTAGCTGGATTCGCGACAACCAAAACCTGGGACATTGGTTCAACAAAAATATAAATTGGGAAATCTTAAAACAATAAGTACCAACTTCCAGTAAGATATCATCATAACCAGTCAGATTCCTTTTACAGTTGTTTTGAAATAATTTTTCAGATATGAAGGCTTATAAGGGTGTTACACTTGTTGATACAAGGTTTGACCCCTGTACCCTGCATTTTCCTACGATATAGATTCCCCTCTCTGCCAGTTTCCCTCCATAACTATTAATCGAAAGGCAGTGAAGGTAGTGAACAGCCACTCACCTTACAATTAGCAGCAGCATGCTTCTCAAGAGCAGAAGCTTGGGACTTGTAGATGGAGACATTCCTGGACATCACATCTTTCCTCTCCATACCCTCTTTCCTCGGGAACCCGCCAACCATTACAGCAACATTGACGCCAGTGCAAGCTTCGACAGCATCAGTTGTAGCAACAACACCTGATCCAAAAAATTTGTAAGTAACTATAGAAGCTAACAATCCACAGCCGAGTTAACATCAGAAAAAAATTTAACAATTGCCTATAAGTCTTAGTATGTCAACAGTGTAGTAAAATGAAACTTAAGATGTAGAAAAAGAAATATAGATTGTTAACCTTTAAGAAGAGGAAAAGCTGCATCAACCAATTCCATTTTAACTCCATTAAGAGCCTCAGCAGCAGGTTCGATATCCAGCATATGTAGTATGACTGGCTGATCAGGGCCCAACATAACTCCCCTGGCAATCATTGGAACAAGAGCATATCCAATTTGCCCTATAATAAGAAGCAAAATCCAAGGGAAAACAAATGAATGAAGCCATTAGAATATCAGTTAATACAATCTAACGCCACCAAGCAATCAAGGTACATAGCACATATTCCAACCCCAAAAGTAAAACAACTAATCCCAGTTTGAACATCGATGAATCAAGAATGGACCAACTTCTGAAACATCTTGCCATCCTCATTTCAATCCATAAAAAACAATCTTGGAACTTAAAGAATCATTTATGAGCATATTAATATACTGGGATAGTGCATAGCGTTAATCAAACAAGAACAATCTCAACCTTGGCTGTAAATTAAATGGCAATCCCAATCACTGAAGCAAGCATTCGTAACAAAACTGATCAACAAAAGCGCTCAATGTTTCTAAAGAGAGAAATTATTTGATCAAATACAAAAGAACAGCACAAAATTTCTCTCGTTTCGAGATCCAAATCAAACTACTTTCACATATCTCACGGTAAACAAATAGAAAAAGTGGTGCCTTAGCAACAATCTAAACTCAAATAAAAACATAACCAGCACACAAAAGATTCACACCCGATCAACAGAGATGAACGGCAGATGTCCGCGATCCATCGATTAACGGACAGTAACAGCCAAAAAAAAAAAGCACACCAAATGTTAAGAACTAAAATCTACAGTACAGATCTGGAATTGAACCGTGAATGAAAGCCGTACCTGCGGCACCGGTGACGAGGACACGGACTGGTTCCTTGGCCATGGATGCGTACAGAGAGGTGGGATCTGGAAAGAAAAAATCAATGCGAACTATGAGAGAG
>CACSLK010015970.1:730430-752789 GCA_902706635.1 Striga hermonthica
TTTTTTTTTTTTTTTTTTGATAGGAATTGATACTAATATATATAGAAAACATGAAAGTCGCATTGCCTGACAGTTACCCAAGGAATATCATCTGCACATCCTCATAATTAACGGGAACTACTACACTACCGTTGACGGAACCATCCTCATAATTAACGGGAACTACTACACTACCGTTGACGGAACCATTCCACCGTAGATTATCCACACAAGATAATTTATATGTGTATCCAATGATAAAAAACACTGACGTTATCCGTAACGGTACCTTAGAATTTTTCTTAATTAACATAGACGATGCATTTTATTATTATCATTATTACAACAAAAGTAGTGAAGTAACCAAAAACATAAAAATCCCGCATACAGACTGGAGACACCTCACTCTATCATCAGATCACACATATCACATCTTCACGCCAGACCCAATCTATATCGAGAGACCTTCACCTTATTCAATATCTATTCTCGGCCTGCGGCGGACGCTGCGGACCTCCATTCGTTGGGCCGAGCAGGGTGGCTTCCTCCCGGCTGTTCTTGAGTCTCCCGGCGTCCTTCCTGGAGACGCTGTACACGTTCATGAGTACCTCCTCCGGCATGGCTCGGATGGCCGACAGCCGGCCTGCGAGCTGCCCGATCATGGCTTCATGGTTAGTGCGGAAGGCAATCCACTCGAACCCACTCTCTCCTGCCTTCTTCACAGTCGCAAAGTTCTGTGGGACCACCAGCAGCTGCCCCTCTTGGATCTCCTCGTCGTACACCGTTTTCCCCTGGTTGCCCACCACCTGGATCCTTGCGCTCCCCCTGATCACATACGTTATCGTGTGCGAGTTTATGCTCCAGTGTGGGGCCATCATCGCATTCTATGTTCCAACAACAAAGACAACCTCAATGTATGCATAATTTCAAACTTGAGAGCAAACAAGTATAAATACCCTACCCTGTAGAGGATTCCTCGGTCAGCGCTGAGCCGGAGGTGGTTCAGGATGGGGAGCTTATGCCCGTTGAGCCTGGTTACCCGACCCGCACGCGGGTTGTACACGTCGGCCTTGCTCGGGTGCTCAATGTTCTCCCTAATTTTTAAAGAGCAAAGGGTTTCCTCCAGCCCATTCGCGTACCCACCCTCGCGCTCCTGCTCCTGGCTGCCCCACTCCGGAAGGACTAGCCCGAGATTCTCGGCTCGGATGATGGCCCCTCTGTTGTCCTCCTTCCCCTGCAGCCGCCTTATGATGTCTGGATCAATGTTGAGCACCTCCGCCAGGAACTCCTGCTCGAACCCGGCAAATATGTTGCTCTGCTGTTGCTCCTCTCCTTCTTGTTCGCCCCGCTTGCTTTGTTGATCCCTGTAGGGCTCCTCTTCTTGATGCGGCCCTTGGTTTCGGGTCGCCTGCGGGTTCCCGGCCAGGAGAAATTTCTGCCCCAAATAATATGTTATCTTGTGAACGGGTAAGTTCTGAATTAAATGTATTGTGATAGAATTAGGGCCTTGATTTGTATTAAAATTCAGGAAAAGCGTCAGAATATTTAATCCTCAGATTCGTCTAAAGAATGTGTTTCTGTTCATAGTAAGGTGTTCGCTAAAAAGGCCAGTTTGCAAATGGAGGCCAAGTGATGCTAAAATTCAAAATTTTCCCTGACCCTGAATTCCAAGTCCAGCTGGTTGGCTTCACTGGCGACGTCGCGAATAGATACACTGATGATGGGTGTGTCGCCATCATTGTAAGCCCAGTTAGTGACTCCCGGCTGCAGTGCGAGGATGTCCCCTTGCCGGAATCGCCTTAGCTTTTGGTGGCGGTCGTTAGCCCTCCTTCCTTGCCCTTGCTCTCCTTGTCTTTTCTCTCTTTCTGATTCTGAAGCAGAGTAGCTGCTCGAACCGGACTCGTAAGTCTCTGCGCACCCGGGAATTACGGTCTCCTGAATTCCACTCCCTATAACATAATCAAATCAACAAGAATTTGGAACTTTAGGGCAAAAGATTGATGAAGTACATGATATGATACTGTAAAGAGAAACTGATATAGTAAAATGACATAAAGAAAGTTGACCTTTGATGATATAGACAAGCTGAGGGGCATTAGTGTAGTAAGGCAGCAGGAGGCCCTTTGGCTGAATGGTGTGGCGGACAAACTGAATACCGGCGCACGCAAACTCCTTGCCACTGGCGTCCCAGAACTCGGTCGAGCCAGCCTCGTATTCATGCTTATGGGTTGGCTCGCGGGCCTGGAGCTGTTGTATGCCGCAAGGGGTCTTGGCTCGGAGCCGGTGCTGCTGCTGGTTGCGGAGGCTCTGGAGGAGCTGCTCCTGATGGGTCTCCAACTGGGCCATTGAGCCCATGAGCGGGGAGAGAGAGAGGATCAGGAGAGACAAGGCCAGAGCTCTATTAGCCATGGCAAAATATTATTAATGTACAATTGAAGACTGAAGTGGAGAAAGGAAAGTGAGGGGGTTATATACAAGTGGAGAGTGGTGCATGGGGTTTGACACGTATGGATGAGTTTGGTAAGAGATGTAACACTTGGCTTGCGTGTTTCTTGCATGCGTTTTTGTTTGATGTTATGAGTAATCGTGGTTTTTTCGGCTATGTGGGCGATGAGATGCTGAGCGCATGCAATACAATTGTCCGCCTTCCTATCTGCATGTGCTCGTAGTGGATTGTTTGTGGCGTTATTTTGTTGGGAATTGTTGATTTTGGGATTCAACCTTTTGGTCGGGTCGAGTCGAATCGAGTCGAGTCGGTTAGCTTGGCCAATTTAGAATTTCGAATGACTAAAGACAGTGATAATGATATGACTAAAGTTTCAACATTCCAGCCTTCAGCAGTTGAATTTTGTCTCTAAGATTTATTAACTTATGTACTACTAGTGGTATATACAATTGAATTTATATAAGATATAAATATGAAACGCTTGTAGCGCAAATTTTATGAAAAATATTAATTTTTTTAAAGTTCAATTTTGTTTTGATCAAACAATTTTGCGGGTACAATCTCTATATGGAACCCTTTGATTTTTTTTTTCTTGAACTTGGATTTGGATCCTCAAAATGAATTGGACTTTAATAATATTGACTCGAGGGTTTTAAAGTTTTTTCCTCGAATCAAACGCTAATTGGTTGAACTCCAGGACGTAACCAGAAAAAAAATAATACCCTACGCTAATTGGTTATAAAAATGAGTTAAATTATGCAGTTAAATTTATAAAGCAAAATAGAAAACAAGTTTCGAATAAAAAATGCATATAAGATGCTTCATATTCATTACAACTATTTTAAAATGTAAAAAAAAAAATGTTGCCTATTTAAGATGCGCCCTCCGATTCTTCATACTGTAAAGCCCGTCAATTATTGATTCAGTGTTGATCTTCGAAGTAAAGTCTCTTTCGATGTAGATAATCATAGAATCCGCTAAGATGTCTTCTTCCATTTTATTTCGAAGGGGAGTTCTGAGAAGTTTCATAGCTGAAAATGATTGTTCGGATGTTCCAGTAGAAACTGGAAGCGTAAAAATGAGGCAAATCACTTTGTCAATTAAATAATAATGTCTTGCATTTTCCGTCTCTACTAACTACCGACATAAATCATAAATGGTAGAAATATGTTGGATTCTCTCATGTTGGACAACGTCAAACTTATAATGCTCTAATTGATCCCTCAAATAATGCCGCCCTTGCCTACTAGAATCATTATAATAGAATTTCTTGGCAAGAATATAAATATCATCACTATTGATCAACTTAAAGTTATCTCGAGGCTCCAATGCAGAGATAAGCCGAAGAAGTTCTACAGCCTCATTATTAAATATGCTATGAAACTCTTCTAGTTGAAAATCTATCGTCGGATTGAATAGATTATAGTGATAATAATGATGCTCAACTGTTATGGCAAACTTCTGTTGGCAAGATGCCCTCTACAAGATCGATGAAAAAGAACCATATCCAGTATCTAAATACCATTTTCTTCACAAAATAATTGCACATACGTAAGAAGAGTATCAAAGCCTTCTTATCTAAGAGTACAAAACAAAGATTTTGTAGTTGACACAAAATCCATTGCATTTAATATATCCAAAGACTTCTCTGGCAAAGACATGACTAAACAAATTTGTGATCGTCATAATCTTGATCTTGTGTATCAAAAATAAGATAAATACGAAGTCAAATGATACCTTGGCAATTAAAGCTTGTAGCTTCCCCACGTACAAAATTAGATGGGCTTGATTACTAGTTGGTAGCAAATTGTGGCATATGATTAAATTGGGAAATGTTACGGTTCGGTTATAGAACCCTTCTGTCGGGGTTTGTAACTGTTAGATCATTATGTAACCGTCGGATAGTTGATATAACGGTTACAAATCCCGACTAAATGGTTCCGTATCGGGACCGTATCATCTCCCGATTAAATTTATCATAATTAGATGGTGTAAGGTAGTTAGAGTGAACAAATAAGCGCGCCAAATTCGGATCCTAATTCTCTTATGCTGCCAACACCATCCTAATTTCATGTTCTCTTCTCTCTCTCTTCAACTTCTCCTCTCTCTCTCTCTCTCGTGCCTCTGATGATCTCCAAACTGCGCAAACACAAATTCACGTCATTTCCCCCCACAAAAAGTATGTGCTCAGGTTCTCGCTGTTGATTCACCGCGAATTTCATGTGGATCCGTACTGATTTCTCCTCTCCGATTGTCTCAGAATTCATCAGCCAATCCAAGAGCCCGGGAAAAGGAAAATCGTTTCGTTTTTTTGGGGCGGAAGGGGAAAATTTACAGATCGAGTTCAGCGTCGTGTTTTGAATTTCGTTAATGATTGGGCACGAAGGATTAGCGCACTGGCATCATCTATGAAGACTATGCGGACGAGAAGTAGGTCTCTTGGGTGGATACCTGAGATTTGTTTCAGATGGAATGGCAGATCTTGCTAGCTATGGCAACCCTGATCGCGACATTGACTTGGTTAAACCCCTGTTTTTTCATTTCTCTTCAACTCTATTCAATTTCGAAAAAAATTGATTGGATTAGTCATTATTGCCTCATTGGTGTGTATGATTGTTGTGTGTGTGTGTGTGTGTGTGGATCGAAGAGGTGTTCGTATATCGTATTATTGTGTATCGTTGATGATGTTCTCGGCATTGTGTGTTTCTCGTGGAATTTCACTTAAGTATTGGAGAAAAAGTGATTGTATGTTTTTGGCTAAAGGAATTAACTGTTATGGTGTTCGGCTTGGAGGTTCCTTTTTTGTGCCTCTAGTGTGAGTTATTTATGTTGAGGTGATTGTTTGGTTGCTAGTATAAAAGTTTTTCTATTTGAGAAATCTCAAGGTTTTTTATATCGTCGATTGATGTTCTCATCATTGTGTGTTTCTCGTGGAATTTCACTGAAGTAATGGAGAATAAGTGATTGTATGCTTTTGGCTAAAGGAACTAATTCTTGTGGTGTTCGAAAAATCACGGCTTGGAGGTTCCTTTTTTGTTCCTCTAGTGCGAGTTGTTTATGTTGAGGCGGTTGTTTGGCTGCTAGTATAAAAGTTTTCTGTTTGAGATATCTCAAGGTTTTTTGCCTGCTTGTAGTTTTGTTTATTCTTTCTTCGTCTTCTACTTGTAGAGTGATTCAGATATGTGAAAGGGCATCAACATTTGGGTTAAGAATAACAGGATTGTGACTAGCCTGAAACATTCTATTCTTTTACACCAATCATTGGGTGTAATCTGATCAATATAATGTCAATGTCATCGGACCATGACAAACGGTTTAGCTAATTAAATTGTTTCGATCTTGGTTTTTCAAGATTATCAGTAGAAACTTGATTCAGCGTTTCTGGTGTATCTCGTGACATTTTCCAGTTAAACATTAATTGTTGTGACCTTTTGTGCTCATGTCATTTTTTTTTTATTTTTTTTTTCTCTGAAGGCACTGATAGCTTTGAAGAAAGGAACACAATTAATCAAGTACAGCAGGAAAGGGAAGCCTAAATTTTGTACATTCAGACTTTCTCCTGTAAGAAAATTAGCTTTTACTTTTTTTATTTTTATTTTTTTGATTATTTTTTACCATTAACATATAGAGAATGTTCATTTGTTCTTGAATTTCACATTCATGCATCATCAGATGATCAACTTAAATTTTGAAATTAAGTGTGAGTTAACCTGAAAAACATCGTGTCTCATTTATTCAGGACGAAACAACACTGATTTGGTACTCTCATGGAGCAGAAAGGCATCTAACGTTATCTTCTGTTACACGGATTATTCCCGGACAGAGAACCGTGAGTTAGCAAAATTATTTCTTTTGAATATTTTTATGTTATAGTCCTTGTAACTTGCAAAACTCAGTGCCATAACCTGAATCTAATCAAATATCAGCTACAACATATAATTATCTGAAGATTTGCTGTGTTTTCCTATTTCAGCCAGTTTTTAGAAGATTTTTGCGCCCCGAGAAGGATTACCTGTCATTTTCTCTGATCTATAATAACGGAGATCGATCTCTCGATTTGGTCAGTTTCTTTTTTTCTTTTTTACTTTTTTTGGTTTTCTTTTTTTTTACTTGATATTTAGAATTGACATGATTTTTTAGTAACAAGTTTTAGCTTGTGAATTACTTCATTTTCGACTTTTAAATTCTAATAGATCTGCAAGGACAAAGTTGAATCTGAGGTGTGGCTTGCTGGCCTGAAGGCTTTAACATCGACCGGCCAAGTACGTAATAGACGTACCAGAAGTGAAATTTATGATGTAAGTTTCCTTCCATCTTACTCTTATCATATACTCTTACATACGGATTCTTTGTCATGCTATCATGTTCTTGGTCCCGGATAAGCATTTATGTGCAAACTCTGTCTTCTTCATGCAAATAAAGACCCCTTACCAGGTCACGATGTATTGTATCACATCCTTATCATTCTCAAAATGTTTTATTAAGTTTAAGTTTCAAGATTTCTTTTCTTCAAGTATCTTTAAACTCCTGAAATCTGGTAACTAGTTGATTTTCTTTAGACTCTTCTGGTAGAATTTCTAAGAAACACAACGGTTTTATCAAGATTTTTCGCAATTTTTTTGTCGTAGTCATTATGTGGAAGCATGCAGGATACAGGACGTGCTCTATCAATTTTATTCTTGTGCTCTATCTTATTCATTGTGTGAAAGCATGAAGAATATTGGACAATTTTAAATTTAAATCTGTCTTGGGCTGCTAAAGTCTCAATTACACTGGACAAGAGTTCATCCAAATCTTAAGTACTTAATCCGTTGATGTGTTCCATCAGTTACACGGCACTGGCGACACCACCCCGCCAGAACACCGGCCGTTCACAGCAACACTAGAGTTCACGTCCAGCATCCCGCGTGGCAGGTTCAGCACTGACTCCAACTGCTTTGCCGGTTCAAGCTCACATGCAGTCTCGGGGCCCACGTCCCCAAACATGCAGCTGAGAACAAGTGGTGCCGATGGCTTCCGCATCAGTGTCTCGAGCACGCCCAGCTGCTCGAGCCAGGGCTCTGGCCCCGATGACATAGAGTCCCTTGGTGACGTCTACCTCTGGGGTGAGATCTGGTCCGATGGTGTCCCCACCAAGATCGACGTTCTCAGCCCCCGCTCCCTCGAGACCAACATTGTCCTCGATGTCCACCAGATAGCGTGCGGTGTCCGCCACATTGCCCTCGTCACTCGCCAAGGGGAGGTGTTTACTTGGGGGGAGGAGTCGGGCGGGCGTCTGGGCCACGGAGTCGAGCGCGATTTCTCCCGCCCCCGCCTGGTCGACTCCCTGGCCGTCATCAATGTCGAGTCCGTCTCTTGCGGGGAGTTCCACACCTGCGCACTCTCCTCGTCCGGTGACCTCTACACGTGGGGCGATGGGACCCACAATGTTGGCCTCCTTGGCCATGGCAACGACGTCAGCCACTGGATCCCCAAGCGCGTCTCTGGAACCCTCGAGGGTCTCCAGGTCCTTTCAGTGGCGTGCGGCACCTGGCACTCGGCCCTCGCCACCTCGTCCGGAAAGCTCTTCACATTCGGTGACGGGATGTTCGGTGCCCTTGGCCACGGGGACCGTGAGAGTGTTACTTACCCCAAGGAGGTCCAGTCTCTGAGCGGCCTCAAGACGGTGGCTGTCTCATGCGGTGTCTGGCACACGGCTGCCATCATCGAGGTGTCCAGCACGGCAGGCCCCAGCGTGGCCTCCAGGAAGCTGTTCACGTGGGGGGATGGGGACAAGTACCGGCTGGGTCATGGGAGCAAGGAGACATACCTACTCCCGACGTGCGTGTCGGGCCTCATCGACTACAACATCCAGCAGATTTCATGCGGAGCCAGCATGACAGTCGTGCTCACCAACTCGGGCCACGTCTTCACGATGGGTAGCAATGCCCACGGCCAGCTTGGGAACCCGCAGGCAGAGGGGAAGTCGCCCGTCCTGGTTCAGGACCGGCTCGTGGGGGAGTTTGTCGAGCAGATATCGTGTGGGTCCCACCATGTGGCCGTCCTGACACTACGGAGTGAGGTTTTCACATGGGGCCGAGGGGCCAATGGGCGGCTGGGCCACGGGGATGCAGAGGACCGGGGTTCCCCCACACTGGTCGAGGCCCTCAAGGACCGGCACGTGCGCAACATTGCATGTGGATCCAACTACACAGCCTGCATTTGCATCCACAAGTGGGTGTCGGGGGCCGACCAGTCGGTGTGCACCGCATGCAGGCAGGCGTTCGGGTTCACGAGGAAGAGGCACAACTGCTACAACTGTGGGCTTGTCCACTGTCATGCGTGCAGCTCAAAGAAGGCGATGAAGGCTGCCCTTGCCCCAACGCCGGGTAAGCCGCACAGGGTGTGCGATGCTTGCTACCTGAAGCTTAAGAAGGCGGCCGAGGTTGGGAGCCAGGTGGCCATAAACAGGAGGCAGTCGGTCCACCGTGGCTCGGTGGATTTCAGCAACCGACACGACCGGCCCGAAGTGAGGGGCTCGCGGGTGCTGCTGTCTCCTACGGTTGAACCAGTGAAGTATCTGGAGATCAAGTCGGGGGTGGCAGGGGGCAGGTCAGATGACTACTCCATTGTCCGAGCCTCGCAAGTGCCATCCTTGTTGCAGCTGAAGGACATCGCTTTCCCGAGTTCACTTAGCGCACTCCAGTACGCTCTGAAGCCCGTGATCACATCAGGTCCACAACAGTTGCAGCAGCCCACGACACAGTATCAGTCAAGCTCAAGGCCCGCATCACCCTACTCGAGGAAACCTAGCCCACCACGCTCGGCGGCCCCGGTTTTCTCGAGGGGCGTTGTGGATACTCTGAAGAAGACGAATGATGTCTTGACGCAAGAGATCTCTAAACTCC
Source organism: Striga hermonthica (assembly GCA_902706635.1). NCBI lineage: Eukaryota > Viridiplantae > Streptophyta > Magnoliopsida > Lamiales > Orobanchaceae > Striga > Striga hermonthica. Next base: position 739,743 of record CACSLK010015970.1, read on the forward strand.
ACAACCAAGTAAGATTTCCAGAGTTTTAACAGTTGGCTTTTGTATTTTGATTTCATTTCAGGATTGCCAAAACCTGAGCATCTTTTGGGTTGTTTGTTATTTAGATCAAGAATTTGAAACAAAAGAGTGAAGCTCAAGATGTGGAAATTCACAAGTTGAAAGAAACTGCTGACGCAGCAAACGAGTTGGCTGCCGATAGATCTTCCGTGTGCGTTAGAGCCATGCGAGCTGTCAAGACCATCGCGGATCAAGTATTTTAACTGTGGCCATTTTTTTATTTTTTATTTTTTTTATTTTATATGATGGACCATCCTATGTGGGATTTCTCACTTTCAAAATTTTTAAACACCAAGAAATAGTAACCTTAAACTGGATGTTAGCAAAGAAAATGCCGCAGTATCTCCAGCTTTTTGTTAAATTGTGTTCAGTTACCTTTCAAAACTAAAAGTTAACCCTCAACAGTATTGATTCTCTTTTGCAACTATATCTGCTTGAATATCTTGATTAACAAAACTTGCCTTCTCCTTCTGTCTGCTTTTACCAGTTGAAAGAAATTACTGACAAAATACCCCCCGAGATATCAGAAAGTGAATCTTTCAAGAACATTCAAGCTCAAGTCGAGTCACTTCTCGACAACATCGGGTCCCAAGCACTTGATGATAATCCCGCTTTGCCTCCAGAACCATCACCTGACCAACAGCATAATCATTCGTCAGCGTGTGAAGCAAATCACAAAGAAGATCACAGAACAGAAGATAGTAATGCCAATGGGACTCAACAGGAAACAGGTGAGGCATCCGTCTCTCATGCGCAAGGTACAAGTCAGTCGAGCACGGAGAATGGGTCAGGGACCCCTCGGGCTACGCCAGTCGAGGGACAAAGGGAAGTTATTGAGCAATTTGAGCCAGGTGTTTATGTGACGGTCATTCAACTTGCCAATGGCACCAAGCTCTTCAAGCGGGTTAGATTCAGGTATATAAGTGTAATGTATCACACCCTAAACTCACAATTATTTCATTACTGCAAGTATTTTAAAGTTATTATTTCTTGCACGTACAGCAAGCGAAGGTTTGATGAGCATCAGGCAGAAGAATGGTGGAAAGAAAATAAGGACAGGCTACTGAGAAGGTACAGTCTAGGTAGACCAACTAAGACATCGTCGGCAGAATCAGCCGCAAATGAAGATAGCCAATCCACATAGGAAAACAGAGATAACAATGGGACAAAAAGATTTTCATAGGAAGAATGTACATTTGATTCATTAGTCTGGATAGATAGAGAAAGCTTATCGGGGTATTTATAGTTCTTTAGATTTTCTTATAGAACGACTTCTTTACGAGTGAAGAAAGGGAAGTGAAAATAATGATATTGTAATCCTCATGTTTGTGGTTAATATAAAAGGTTACTTCAAATGGACTAAAACTGCTATGCAAATGCACGTAGACAAATTACTACAATGAACTTCATAAAATATACGAGTATAAAATATAAAATACAATTTAGCATGTATTAGTTGAAAGTGAAATTACATTATTTGTTCGACCTGTTAAGTAAAAGAAAAAAAAAAAAAAGTAATGATAAAGTATCTAAAATTGCCTCTCCATCTCCTCAAACCATTGCTCCAGCCATGGAGTTACCGGCGCCACCATCCATCGTTTGTCGCAAGCCCATGCCCGAGTTGTTCTGGTTTGGGTGTGTCTGAGAGTCAAACCTTCTCGGTCTCCTCTCTTCCGTCTCAGGTCTGATTTAAGTCGATGTATGAAAATGCAAATAGATTAAAATGTTGTCTATTGATATGCTAATTTGAAAAGTATTCTAAATATTTATCCTTCTTCTGCGAAAATTTTACTGTCCAAAATCCCGAAATCTAGGTTTTAGAATCCCTCCTTCAATCCACCTCCTATCTGCAGTCAAGCCCTCTGCTCCTCCTCGAAGTTCACCAGCACTAGGACATCCTCCTCCCTCCCGTATAGTCGCGGTCTCCTCTATCTGTTGGAGCTCCTCCCTCGGCGGGCTTCAACAGGTTTGTCGTTGACTAGATGCTGCAGATGAGGCTGCGGGTAACGCTCGCCAGCCTTTTGGCCGAACGAGCTTGGGGCGACACTGTATATTTCCCCACTTTTTTGTTTGTTCTCTAGGTTGGGGATGGATGGGTACTTCTGGCCGGCGGCTTGTTTTCTTCTTCGCAGCAAATGGGTCGGCTCCATCGGTGTCGTGTGGGGAGAGGTGTTGGTGTTCGGCCTCCTGGTGTTGTTGTTTGGTGGTGTTGCCAATGAAAGGGAGCTTCAGTTCTCTAGGTCCGGTTCTAGTTTAGCGTTTCAGGAGTTGGGAGTTTCTAGTCATGTTCTACTTGGGGCCGAAGTTTTGTTGTGTTTCTTGGTGGTCGCCTCCAGGTATTAGCTTCGTATGTGGTTTTGGAGTAGCTTGCAGGCAACGAGGAGAGCTTTAGTTTATTTTATTTGTAGTATAGTGTTTATGTTTTAGGTTTGTGTTGAGGAGAGCTTTAGTTTATTTTATTTGTAGTATAGTGTTTATGTTTTAGGTTTGTGTTGTGTCTTTCTGCTTTATAGCTTTGTGCATTCTTTTTGGAGTATTTTGTCCCCATTTGAGGAGTGGTTTAGTCTTCCAATTGGAGAGTGTAGTGTCTACTTTGGTGTATAGTATGTGGCTCTAGGTGGATCCCTTTGTTTGAGCTTTCTCTCACCTTTGTGTTTAGTGTAAAAATGCAAAGATGCTTTGTAATGCCAGTGCCATTTGACTGTACTTTTTGGAAGTTAATGATATTATATATATGGAAAATAAACCCAACTGATAAGGCCGGTGGGCTACTCCTCCTTCCACTAATTGGTTTTAAGATAGAATCTCACTTGGGTTTCATCTGGACTCACCCTGTCATGGTGCGTTTCACGTGCGTGGGACTGCACTCGTTTTCTCCCGTATCCTTACATGGTATCAGAGCCGACTTACGTGGGTCCTGACGATGACACACCCTGTTTGCCGACCTATTTGGGCATGGTAATCACGGCCTAGTTGGGCTTAGGTTTCTATGAAGAACTCATAAGTGAAGGGGCGTATTAGAGTATAATACTACTTGTGAGTTGTCCCACGTCGTTTATACAGGGAAAGTAGGCCAACTTATAAATCTAGTGGACTACTCATCCATTCAATAATTAGTTTTAGAATGAAGTCTCACTTGGGATTCATCTGAACTCACCCTGCTATGGTGCGCTTCACGTGCGAAGCCACAGCCGTTTTCCCCCGTTTCTTACACTATCGTTTGCCCAAAGAAAAAAGACATTCAAACTTTAAAAGATTGATTTAGTCTGCAAATTTTTAGAAAAAAAAAAAAAAGAAAAAAAAGTCATTTCGTTATGCAACTAAGCCTATTTTCTAATAAAAAATCTTTTATGTTTTTTGTACATGCCATTTTAAACTCAACTTTAAAATATTGTAAATGAGTGAGTTTGATACTTTTTTGGTTGGTTTCTCCACCACATCTAAAATTTATGTTTATTATTATGCTAACTAAGTAAAATAATAACAATCTAAGATGATTCAAGAAATTTGGAAATAATTCGAATGGCAAAAAAACATAATCATGGGACAATAACTAATTTTTATGTAAGTCAGACTTATAAATTAGTTGAGTCATTCTATCAAATTTTGTAAACAATAATATATGCTAATACAACTAAATCCAATACTTAATATGTTATTTTTAAAGGATTTCTTTAAATATAAGTACATATATTTATATATCTGCATATAAATATGTCAATCAAATAGTTAGTGCTGAACTAATATTTATTGGATAATTTGATTTCTCACCTTATAGGGTCCAAAGTGCACTAAAAACCATGACATAGACTCAATCATGTAATAAATGCAGTTTGGTGAACGTTGCAACAAGAAAAAAGATGTGTTAGCATTAATGTCACAAAAATAAATAAATATAAAGTAAACTAACAATGTTTAAGTTTCAAAATAGAGTTGGAAAAGAATAATTTATTGAGGAAAAATAGCCCTGATTATATTTTATTAGTTTTGCTATAAAGCCAACATTAACCTTCTATATACAACAAGTAAATCATACCATATTCTTTGATTACTTAAATAAATACTAATAATTTTATTAATATGGTATGATTGAGTTGTTGTATGCAATATGTTAGTTCCACTATGAAGTCAATTGTCGACTTCATAGCAAAACTGTTTATTTTAATTCATCTTCAATTATTCAAGAAAAATAAATCTCGATTACTTATTCAAACTGTTGGTATTTATGAGGATTGTGATATTTGTGCAAGTTACAAATTAATCTACGAATAAACTTATGCACAACGTATCTAAATATTGATGTAGAAAACTTACATTTTAAAATTCGTATATCTGAAAACATTGTAGATTTGTGTTGATGAAGATCGATTGATTCTGATGATCAAAAGATTCTTTTGTTTTGGTCATGTGTCTTGTAAGTATATGTGTAATATGTTAGTATATGTGTTTTTTATGAAACACTATCAACATATTATAAGTTTGAATTGTATGAATATTATGTAACGCTTCACAACACACAAATAATGAACTCTTACATGAATTTTAACATTGATGTCTGATTTGTATATTTTTTTGCAATGTGTACAAACGTTTTTTGTTCATTCAATAAAGTTGAGCACTAAATAATTTTGCATGAGTACTAAAAAAAAGTCGAATTTGGTACTCTTCTTTTGATAACAATATTTAGTACCAAAAAAGATTTGGAGTAATAAGTAATTCTTTTTTTGGTACTAAATAATATTGAAAGGAAATGCTACATTACAGAACTATTCCGTCGGATTTTTTTATCATCATATAATCGTCGTAGATAGTTAATTTAACAGTTACAACCTCGATGGAATGGTTCCGTAAAGGAACCATAGAATCTTCCAATACTGAATGAGTAGTAGTAAAGAAAGTGAATAGGAAAATGAAGAGGAGTTTAGAGCACCCACAATGCTTTAGGTTCAATCGCAAAAAAATTAAATGTCACATAAGAAATACACTTAGTCTAAAAAAATATATTTTTCGATGCAAAGAAAAGTAGACTGGGTCCTACTGATGTGACAACCAGAAAAAGCGACTCGGTCTACCCTTAAGTCTATTTTAAACTCAAGTAGAGACCAAATCTTTTTACATTGAAATAGATTTTATCAATTTTATCCATGTCATCAAAGACGTGAGTTTATTTACATGTGAGTTAAGCGCGTCCGGGAGGATGAGGACGTCATCGTCTCCAAAAATCGTAGAAATTATAACAAAATAACGAAGGCCGCTCAATCAGATTTTCTTCTTCGTGAAGTAAACCTGAATTTTCATTTGCTTTTAGCTTCCGAACCCACAGTTTCAAAATTGTGTTCGGGAATCGGAACGGAGCAGAGCAGAGCAGATTTTCTCCTCCACAATACCTATTATCTCCAATAATTTCTTTTAAATAATTTCCCCAATTTTTTTCTGCAACATTTTGTGCCCTTTCTCGTTGTGGAGGTATGGGGCAACAGCAGTCGAAGGATGAGATGTTGTATCAGCAAGTGAGTTATGGAAATGTTGAAGGCATCAAAGCTCTCAGAAGAGAAGGTGCTGGTCTTGAGGTATGAATTTCTGCGTTTTGTGCAAAATTATAGTCAATGATTAAGGGTGTTTTGTGTGTGTGTGTGTGTGTGTGTGAAGATCTACGATCTGCGATTTTTTTTTTTTATTTTTTTGGCAATTTATCTGTATATTGAAAAAAAAAAATTCACTTTCCGTCAATGTTCGTCGCGGTGATGTGTATACATGGCAATTTATCTGTATTTTGTTCTCTATGTTCGGAACTTCTGAGCATCATATGAAACAATGTTCAACCTATTGTGTAATGTCCTGTTGGTATGGCTCATATTTTGACAAAGGAAGAGGGCAGGCTGATGCCTGCGAGGGGAGTGAACGTAGCGAGGGAAGCAGAGCGACCGAGCGAAGTGAGCAGGGTATTTAAGTAAATTTATACCTTGTAGGGTTTTAGTATAAATACATGGTGTATTGATGTATTTGATACGATTGAGAAAAATAAAATGATCCCTCAGCCGCCGTGGACGTAGGCACATTGCCGAACCACGTAAATCTTGTGTTGTTTACTTTTCTCGTTTTTTTTTTTTATTCGTGTGCCATATTGTCATCTTCTCTCAACATGTCCGTTTTGTTGTATGTTTCAAGTTATTTTGTTTTTTCTTTTCTATTTTTTTCCTCATAAATGGTGATTGTGGTTGGCAGTGGATTGATAGCGAAGGAAAGACCCCACTAATTGTAGCTTGCATGAATCCAGAACTGTATAATGTCGCAAACGCACTTATAGAATTGGGTGCCAATGTCAATGCTTATCGTCCAGGTAGATCACTGTGCTTATCGTTTCAGCTTAGAGATTATCCAGATTCTTATGCTTTTATATTGATAATATTGCTTCCGAGGAAGTTTTAAAATTATTGAGAACGATGAGTTTTAACTTATTATAAATCTGTAATGACCGAGAATCGTTATTTGAGTCCATTAGATATCATCTTTTCGCAGCATTATTACTTGATTTTCTGGTTCTCTGTTGTGTAATTCATTGTCATTATTTGATTTTCTTTCAAAGGTCGTCATGCGGGAACTCCTCTGCATCATGCTGCTAAAAGAGGGCTCGAGCAGACTGTAAAGCTACTCGTTTCACATGGAGGTGTGTTTCACACTGCCGTGGTTATTATGCGATTTTTCGCTGTTTTCATTTTAACAGATGTGTATTATTGATGGAAACATCAGCAAATGCCCTGGTGATGAATGATGATTGCCAGACACCTCTCGATGTCGCCAGAGCCAAAGGGTACACTAATGTTGTGCGGGCAATTGAGGTAATTCTCTGCTTGCTGATTAAAATGTTTTATTCCAATACCGTAAATGCAGTTGGGTTGACTTGTATAAACTTATCAGGGAAAGCTAACTTTATTTCCTTGCGATGCTTAGGCACATTTATGCTTATTCTCTGGTTGGCTGAGAGAATATTATGGGCCAGGCTTTCTGGAGCTTCTTGCTCCACAATTGCTTTCAAGGAAAGTGTGAGTAGAATGCTCTTATTATTATCACCATTTGAGTAGAAGTACATTTTTGGGAATTATTTTTTCTCTAAAAGATATGAACAACTGTGAATTTACGTAATGAGTTATGTTATTTGCTGCATGAAGCGTATTTTTTTTTTTGTTTTTTCAGTTACTCACCGAGCAGGGAAGCCTTCTGTTCTATTCTGAAATGAAACTATTAATATGATGATACTTTTTTATTTTATGACTTTGATCTCTTGTAACTGTGCATTTGTTTTTTTTTTTTCAATATATTTATGCACGTAGATGGGTGGTTATTGTTCCTTGTGGTTCTCTTAATCTTCGAAGACCTTTCAAATTGGAGCTTGCAATATATGCTGGTGCCCAGGTTCGTACATGGCTTTATTTCTGCTGGCATTATAATGTTATTTATGTATTTATATCAAGTATCAACCAAAATCGTGTTTATATAGTGTAGAATACTTAATCCTTTTTTTTAAAAAAAAAAAAAAATAATAATTAGGATGCACAGCCACGTACAATTGTTCCGCTGTGGAAGGCCAACCTAGAGGAACCGAATTTTAACCAGCCTGATCCAGCAGCTATTATATCAGATGTCTCCAGAAGTAAGTTTTCAGTTCTATTATCCATTATCTTCAAAATCTGCATAATGCTAGACAGGTAATCACCTTTGTATCTCTATGCATAGTCCGAAAACGCTGGAGAAGAAGGCGGGCCATTAAGTCCTCCCAAGAGGCGAGGCGTAAGTCATATTGAATTTTATTTTTGCTAACCTAAAAGGATCAACCTTCTGGATTCCTGCACACCTTTGATAATCATTTATCAAAATCATCAATACATGCTTGAGTTGGAGTGTGATGTCAAAGTTGTTCTGTCTCTGGTCTTCTGTGTTGAGATATTGAGAGGAACCTTTGTGAGAGTGTGAATTGTGACTAGGATTGTCAATTTATTTTTCTAGCTCCCGTGCCAATATATTTTTTTCTATTGGCAGATTAATGATACATTCTGATTTATTGTGTTGAACATGCGTGTTCTGAATTTTTGCTCGGTGTTGCAGATACACGGATAAAACTTGCAGCTGTATCTGAGAGTGAAAAACAGCAGTTGCAGTGGTTTTGTAATGCATGCAAAGGAATTCCGCAGGTAAAAATGATTATGCTCTTGCAGCAATACCTAGAGGTTTTGTTTTAATGGAACAAGATTGTTAGCTATTTCCAAATTTTGATACAGGTCACACGAATCCAGCATAGACTAACTGCAACACATCTTCAAAAATTACATAAAACCCTGCAATATTAAAAGATTTGCCCCTTTCTTCAGCAAAAACCACTTTTAATACCCCTCGGCAATTACACAAATACTGCAACAACAGGTCCTTAATTATTAAAATGAAACAAATATTGGACATTTCTTGTTATTTTTTTATTGTGTTTTTGTTTCATTAGTTTTTTGTGTTTAAGTCAAACCTCCAAGGATTAAATTTTCGTGATAATAATCTGGAAAGTAAACACTAATGATTTAGAAATTATAGAACCATAAGGTGAATCCTTTAAGAATCGGGATCCTTGACGAGAAAGCTGAAATATGTGCGCGTGCGTCCAAGTGTAATTGTTAAGTTAGGCTAGACATAGAAAGTAAACCAAATGCCTCAATGTAATCTTACTTCTAACTTCCAGCTTTCAAATTCCAATCAGAGTTACAAGCAGTCTGGTCATCCGTTATTTCTATTTGAAAACCAATAATCTGTTATAAACAGGCTGTTCATCCATTATTTCCAATTAACAACCAATTCTCAAGTGCACCTGCAACTGCTCCTCCGTCCTCGGAGGACGATGAACTTGCTATGGCCATCAATGCTTCCCTTCAGTCGGTCTCCCATGAAGTGCCGCCATCTGTGAGCCAGATTTCAGCCACCAACACAAACAATGCAAAGAGCTATACTGGCGAGCCCTCCACTCTAAGCCCGGAAAATGGAGGCAAGCTTGATGTTCTAGAAGCCGGCCCATCCCATATGGGCAGGCCAGAGAATCCCTCCCCTGTTTCCCTTCCGTCAGCTCCTGCTGTGAGCCCAGCCACGGATGATGGCCCAATTCAGTATCCCACGGTTGATATAACCACCGGTGGGGCCCACGAGAGGAGAGAAGATGGTAGTGGTTCATCGTGTACGATATGCCTGGACGCGCCTCTCGAGGGAGCCTGTGTTCCATGCGGACACTTGGCGGGTTGCATGTCTTGTTTGAGTGAGGTAAAGGCAAAAAATTGGGGCTGCCCAGTGTGTCGCGCGAAGATTGATCAGGTCATCAGGATTTATGCCGTTTAGTTAGTGGCCTGGTCACCGATGGAGAAATTGTCAGTTGGTGAGTTTGTATTTTGTTTTGTTTTGTTTTTGTTTGTTTGTTTGTTTTTTTTTTTTTTTTTTTTTTTTTTTTTCAATTGAAAAATCATTTTCCAATACACAGAGATTACTTGCATTTTTTGTTTTCTTAATAATTTGTAAAATCTAATGATTACATAATTCTCGGCAGAAGTTCATTTGCTGGACATGAAGTGTCGATTTTCTACACATCTGGAGACAAGAACTGAATGGGAATGTTACTTCGGAGAATAAACCTCCATGGCATTTTTATTTTGTCTTTGCATGTGGTATGGATATATAAATGATCGTCAATATACATTTGTGTAATTACGAACGTATAGTTTAAGAAATAACATCACATTTTCATAACTTTTCTTGTACAAAAAGTAGTCATCCGAACTATTAGTGAATCAATATGATTGCATCACCTCATCGAACTGAATGTCTCAAGCTCTTGAAGTTTCCATAAATGGACCCTTTCGGCTTATAGACCAGTTGGAACCCTTCTAGTTGCATGTTTTCCTCAAAACTTCCGAGTAGAATATACGCATTCGCTACTGCGTGTCTTTGGCACCACGTTAAGTGGTGCATGCTCGGCCGAGCCGGTGTCGCAACCACCTGACATCGTTGCGTGAGTCAAGTACTCTGGCTTGAGCCGCGTGCGCCATGTGCGAACACTCGGAACAAGTCGCAAGCTCGTCGCGGCAAGTACTCGAACGAAATTGTCGCATGCACGTGAGCCTAGCTTGTCGTCGTCGCCTGCTCATGTATCTGTTTGCCCTCGACATCGCCAGCACATGCCTTAGCATCACCCGCGCCTGGTAGCAAGCTGTCGGCGGGCACACCTGCTTGTGCGCGATGTTCCTTGCATCGTCGACCGCGGGTTCGCGGTTGGCTCCACCTCGTCGGGATATGCATGTTGTCGTCTTGATAGTCCGGGCTCGTTAGCGTCCAAAAGGGTTAATCGAACAACATAATAATACAATTAGATATTCGATCCTATGACACACGCAATAGTCGAACCTGAATGATCTAGCAAAACATTTAAACCATGCGGTGTCCCAGCACGCAAATAAATTATTACAATCATTCACCAACCAATCTTCGATATGTCAGTGGCTTATAAAATGACATATATGAATTAAAACACACAAAGTGACCACGATAGTCAGATTCATGAATACCCGCAAACAACACTTATTTGGATATTTTGCATAATTCTATAAGGTCATGATAAAGGAGATAATCTACTATATGCTACGCTCGTACCCAATTAATTTATATATGTCACACAAGTCCTAATTCGAATAGTGCACAAAGACAAATTTACCTCTGATACCTGTTGTTGGTATCTATGAGGAACGTCGTCCATGTAAACATTCGAATCAAACGAATTAAATCTTAACACAACTAAATCTATTGTTAGATTAGGACTTAATGTTTTAAAATTTTTTGGCGACTCTGAGACTTTTTTATTTTTGCTGTTGGTGATCGTCTGAACTTCAAATTCCGTTGAGTTGCCAGACTAGGCCTCATCATCACCAAACCTTGACCATCTTTCGCGTCACACGTCTCCGGTTGCTCGTCACTCCCATTGGACCGTCCCAGACCTCCGGCGGCCTGGTCGAACTACCCGAGACACGACGTCGGCTCGCGGGGACTCTTGGATCGCTGCTGAACTGGGTGCCGGGCGCGCGGTTGAACTGGATTGGACCACTATTGGCTGGAAAGGCTCGGATCTGGTGCGTTGGGACGTTGGGATTTGCGCGAGACGTTGGGACGACACGAGTTGCATGCAAAGCTCGCGGGTTGTGCAGAAGGCACGGGGTCGCACTACGGGAACCTGAGGGTCGCACAAAGATAGTGCGCGGGGGGCTGCGTGGGTTTGCTGCAGTGCTGCACGCGACTGGGCACGGCTGAGCGTGGCTAGGGCATGACTTACTTGGACGGGTTCAAAATGACGATCGTCGGTATTCAGTGGACATAATCTTCGATTTTCGTGAAGAATGGACAACCCCGCAAATTACGAAAACTTTGTGGAGCATGAATATATTGTACGAGATACAAATAAAACACAAAAGATCTTCTACTGTATTACCCAATCACTCTTCCGAACGATCTCGGTGGAGCAATCAAACGAAGCTCTCAGATCTCACAAACTCTCAAGATGTAGACAAAAGAGTCGATTGATTTCTCTTGTGTTTGGAGGCTTTAGACTTTGGTGTATTTGTAGGGCTACAGTAAACACTCTAAGAAGGTGTTAAATATGGACTCCCCAAGCATGAGCACAACTGGGGGCCAAGCTCACTCAACTAAATACTTGAATAATAAATCAATAACTAGAGAAATATTGTTAAACTCTCAATTTAACTCTGAATTATAATTAATTTATTTTCTTATTTATTGCTCAATTTGGATCCCTGTATTTAAGATTTAATGTCTGGTGATTAATTAAATTACTGACAATATAATTAATCAACTTCTCGAATCCGATACTAGTACCACTCAATTCTTTATTATTATGTCAGAAATTAATCCGCTGCCCGAACTTGACATAATAATCTTTCTTGAGTTCATTTCGGGGACGTCATCAGCCAGTCATTCCTGAGAGTCAGTGACCGTAAACAATATTGACGGCACATCATGTAGCCGATATTACTTATCAAATTATCGAGTATGTCGACCTACTGGAATAAGTCTTATCCATAATAAGTCAAATAAGTAAGTGCCAACTATATATGCTCGTACATTGTCTCACGGGTTAAGAATACACATCTAGGTTATTTACTTTGTCAGTATAAAATAATTTTATCCTCATGTGAGTCAGTATAAGATCTTCAGTCTCTCCTACCCTCTCTTTGGTCTCTGATCTTATTGCTGTGGAAGGGATATTTTACAAGGAGCAACTCGTGACGAACAACTTTTCTGCCCCAGAATGTGAAGCTATCTTGAAAATTAAATCACTTAGAAGAAACCTGCATGATAAAGTTATTCGGTGTTTTGATGCTAAAAATAATTTTAATGTGGCTTCAACTTATGCTCAGCTGATCTCTGACAATAGCTTAAAGCTAAATGTGCTTGAGGATAGTTCTAATACTCCCAACTTGAGGAAAATGGGAATAAAAAACTGGAAGATGAAAATTAATGGCAATGTAAAACATTTTATTTGGAAATTTTGTAATGGTGTTCTCCCTGTTGTTGTAAACTTGAACAAAATGGGTGTTAAATTGGATACTATCTGAATGGTGTGTGGTGAAACGATTGCAACTGCAGGACATATTTTATTCGAGTGTTCAAGGGCAAAAAGAGTTTAGAAGATGGCTCCAATGGATTGAGTTCAAGAGTGGATTGAGTTCGCTTCATGTTTTTCTTAGCTATCTGTTTGGTTGTTTTGGTCCTTCAAGCTATGTCTTTGACAACGGCTAGATTCTTGTTTCACTACAAAAAGACACTACAATTCCAATGAAAAATTCCAACGACAAAAATTTCCGTTGGAAATTCCAATGAATATTCCAACAAACTTAATTTTATGTTGGAATAAGTGTTGGATAGTTGAGGAATTCCAACGGATTTTTTCCGTTAGAATAG
>CACSLK010015970.1:787544-806439 GCA_902706635.1 Striga hermonthica
TTCTTGTTTCGCAAGTAACTGCTAGAATGATATTCGGTTCGCTGAATGACGACTTATTCTATCTAAGTGCAAAACAACAGAACATAGAACTTTAATCTAACATGATTCTCATTCATAAAAGGTAAAAGTGTAGTATCATCCAAAGCAAACTTTCGGTATATAACACTAACATAACCAACACCTTTTTTTTTTGTTCTTCATCTCAACCTTCTTCTCCATTGAGCGTACTTCGGAGGCTATGAAGCTTGATCCTGGATTGAACGCTGACCTTGAACATTAATGACCTTAGATCTTCAAGAACCTCTTTATATCTTCAAGTGAGTTATTGAGAGTTCTTGAACTTGAGACTTTGATTTATAATGTGTGATTTTTGGCTTTGAAAGAGCTCCTAATTATAGGTGTATGAGAGATAGTCTTAGATAAGAAAACATAAATTTGATTGGTCTTTCATGATTTGATATAATATTCTTCGTTAAAAACTAAATTATGTGAGTGAATAAATAGTGAATTAAGGTTGATGTGGTGTGTAGAAGTAATTGATTGATATTATTTAATTATATTAATAATATTGGTGAAAGTGAGATTGAGTTAAAATTGACTTTCAACAAGTGACTGAGTTAAAAATATTTTGAATATTTTTAGTATTTTTCTATCCAAGCATTCTCGCAGTAATTCCTTCTAAAAGTCCATTTATTTAGTTATTAATCGGTAAAAAATCATCAATTCATCACTGTCATCCTTTAAAAGCAAATGAAATTTGGCAAGAACTATAGGCGCAGCAGCAATGGAGGCACCAAGCGGCAGCGTGAAAGCTAGGACCGCCGCCGAATTACAGATCGTGAAGCGAAAATCAGGCAAGACTTATGGTCAGATAGCCGAAGAGACCGGCTTGACCAATGTTTTCGTGGCTCAGCTCCTCCGGCGCCAAGCTCAGCTCAAGCTGGGAACGGCACCTCTGCTCCGGGCCGCCTTGCCCGCCCTGACCGATGAGCTTATTAACGAGATGATGCAGCCGCCACTACGTTCGTATGACCCGAACTTGATCCAAGACCCCGCTGTTTACAGGTTATTTTCGTGTAACTTATTACCTGGAGATGTTTAATTGGTTTTGTATTTCGCCATTCTTTTTCAAAGTAAAATAAAATCAAGACAGATGCGTGGAAGTTAGCTCAAGCAATCGGAGGAAAATGGGGAAGAACTACTTGTGCAAGTTTGTTGAGCTTTATTTAGTTGAATTAAGTTTTGTTAGGAGATTAGGGTTCAAATTGTGTTCTTTGAAAGGCTTATTATAAATTTCATGGACTATAAAGGAAAACATTCGAGTAAACCAGGTCATCTATTAACAAAAGAACAACTTTATTTGATTGAAAAAAAGGAGAAATTCAAGAGTGTGTGTGTGTGTGTGTGTACATTGCATTTTGTTTAAAGCTTAATATGTTTGTGTATGATGGAATATCACTTGTGAGTTGTCCCACATTGATTCCAGGGTAAATAAGCCTAGCTTGTATGCATAGTGGGCGACTCTTAACATTACGAAATAGTTTTTGGGATGGAACATCACTAAAGGGCACCTACGCTCACCTTTTTATGGTGTGCTTCACCTCTATGGGACAACACCCTTTTTCCCGCGAATCTATAATTCTAATAGTTTAGAACCTCTTCGTACATGTAAACATGTAATATGGATTTAGAATTTGATTGTGGAATTCCGTAAAGTTCGTGCACTTGGGAAATATATCAAAATAACTAATCATAAGAAAAAGATCTGGAATCTTTCTAAATTAAAGGACAAATTGAGTTACTATGTGAAATGAATGTTTATTCAATCTTAGAATCTCCAACTTTCTGGTTTCCTTGTTTGCAGACTGAACGAAGCAGTTATGCATTTTGGGGAGAGCATTAAAGAAATTATAAATGAAGAATTTGGCGATGGCATGTAAGTTGTTACTCCCAATGTTTAAAACATGAATGCTAAAGTGGAGGATGTTTACTTCTATTACATTCGTGATGTTATTACCTCTTCAATGTCTGTAGTAACTCAGACTATGGTCAAGGCCTTGGAGAAATCAAACGGGCATTTCTATTTTCTATTTACGTTTGTGGATATTTTTATGTTTCTTTTCAGGAGAGGTCATGTATGTTGTTGTCATTCAAAGTGTGATTACCATCTCCTACTTAAAATACTGAAATTGATTTATTTAACCGTGTTTTGCTCTTCTCTGTCGGTGAGGTAATAAATAGAATGTCTGCAATCGACTTCTATTGCTCAGTGGATAAAGTGAAAGGCGTGGATGGGAAGGATCGTGTTGTTGTCACATTTGATGGAAAGTATTTGCCATACACTGAGCAGGTTAGTCTACTACAGGATCTTGACACAACTAACGAGTCCTGATATTGGAAAAAAAAAATGATCTAAATCAGGATTAAAATAGGATATTCGAATAAGCCAATGGACATTTAGTTGTGAGTTGTGACTGATTTCAACCCAGTTAAATCAATATAATTATTTGATATTCTTTAGAAAACAATATTTGACTGACTAATCGATAAGATATCAAGAGCCCTTGTAGCACATTACTTGTGTGCCTTGATCTCTTCTTTATTTTATAAAGATTTTTTTTTCGTGGGTAGCTCAAGGTGCCATGAGAACATTATTACTATTCACTTTAAACTTGCACTAGAAGAAGTCACTCATGAATACATCTGTCCAAATTCTGGCTTTGAGTAAAATGCTGCTAATTCAGATGATTGCATTGTTGAATAGGCTTGAAAGTAATGCATAGCCAGTTATTTTGGTGTATTTACCTTTTAACAATCATTTGTTATGTTAATTGTGAAATTATGGTGTTTTTGATTACCTATTCTGTGCTTATGTAGACAACTGAGCATATGATGTCAAGATTAAGAAAGCAAAACGACAAGGATGGTAAACCAGAATGAACTTAATTCCCTGTTTTTTATGCATTTCCTGGTCTTTGTCAATAGTTCCCTAAAATAAGATATATTGTACTCCAAATAACCTTATGTTTGCTTCTTTGATGGAATAAGGAACTGATGTCAATTTGTCGACATGTGCTGTAGTTTATATACAGACGTGTCGTGATGGTTAATGTGCCACTTGACTTATACTTCTTTTTCGCATGTAATAAATTTTGAATTTGTTTTCTGGATGTTTAAAAATGCGTGGAATTCTTTTTGTGTTGTTAAAAATCTTAAAGCTCATGTAATAAGATGTTGAGAGAATGTATATTAGTTATTTTAGTAATGTGAGAAAGTCTAGCATGCTTCCAAAACAAAAGATTTTACTTTAAGTTGATTTGAGTGTCAATTGAAATTGTCTGCGTTTTATCGTGAGTCCATCTTAACAAAAGCTTATAGTCCAAGAAATGTTGTCTGTAAGTTTTGTTGAAAATGGACTTGTATAATGTGTCTCCCTCCTCCCTGTTCTGGACTTCAATTGAGCACGAAGTTTTCCAGTCATTGGAGAGAAAACACGGAACTTGTTGCTGGTAGGTTTTTTGTATAAAATTGTAGTGTGCAGAGGACGAGGGCAAATTTTTTGGTTCTTTCCCTTTTCTGGATACAAACAATGAAACATCTGCGCCATTAAAGAAAGGGTTAAATGAAAGGTAAGCCGCTTCACAAGAGAATTTGCTCTTTTTTTTTTCGGCATCTCGAATTGACTCCACAATCCCTCGACCGATTTGCTCCCTAGACCTGGAAAGACGTCGGGAGATGTTTCAGGCGTTAAACCTCCAACGATCAAGTGAGTAACGTGATATGAAAAGCTACATGGAGATATATTGAAAGTTTAGAGTGTATAAAAGTGCGATTAGCCTTTACCTTCTTCAAATTTTACCTATTTATAGAAGATTATTCGCTTCCTGAACAAGCCTCTAAAGTCTACTCTCTCTGCCCGGCCCCATGTTGGTATATGTGTATTAGAGACAATATTTTTGAGGATATATATACAAGTCACATTAATATTATATTTGATTATAATTATGGTATTACAATTAATTAAATAATTGTTTGATTGTTTGCAATTTATTAATTAGTTACTCTCTTGAGTTAATATTGTCATCAACATTGTGTGATGTTAATTGATAAAGTATAACTCTCAAATTGCATCAATCAATAATCATTAATAAAGAGATATAAATTATACGCGATAGATTGACATGTTGACCGCGCATCGCAACGTGACAAATTATAATTTATTATTTTTCCTCAACTGACCTCTACTAACTAGTAGTATTGGCGATTAATGGTCGATTCCATGAGGAGTGTGAATTAAATTGTGATATTCTTGTATTAATTGAAACTATAAAAAGCGATAAAGAGGGATGATTGATTTAATAACTAAAATAACTAAATTTCTAAAAATATAAAGAAACGAAATAAAAATAAAATAAAATGAATAAAGAGAAATTTCTAGTTCACAGTTCCGTCTACACCCTCGACTGACTTGTCTAATCAACTTAGGTATTAAATCTCACTATCTTATGAAATTATTAGCCCCAGATAACGAACGGTCTGCTACCCGAATATTTCCTTAATTTTAATTTAATCGCGAGACACACTACGATTAAACCTGATTTCTTGTACAATCTAGAAAGACGCTTTCAACATTTAATACAATTAGCCACTTTACAAATTAGAAAAATAGACTAGACTAAGTACTGAACTTAACCGCGTTCGTTCACTTAAATAGGTCGTGTTATCCCCGGTAGTTACCGTCTTTTGATTGCCTCTTATCAATTAAACAGAACAACAATTACGGATTGAAAGACTAATTCAGCTATAAATATGAAAATTCTATCTTAGTGATCAATCTAAATAAAATCAAACACATCATAGTTAATTATTCAAAATAACACAAACAATTACAAAAAGATAGTTAAATTATCAACCATGTAAATTAATCAAAACATCGTCAATCGTAGGGTTCGACTTTGTTGGCCTCAGATGCGCAAATGCGGAAGGTGTAAATTAAAACACCACGGTAAAATGGTGAGGAATAATCCCAATCCAGCAACTCAAGAATGACAAAAGAAATCTCTTGCAATAAAACAGGAATAATTCTTTTCTGATGTGGAAGATCAGATTAAACTGCGGCTACAGAGCATACTAAGAATATACCAAATAAATAAAATATGCAAGAAAGAAGACACCAAGATTTAACGTGAAAAAACCTCCAATGTAGAGGAAAAAACCACGGGACAACCTCCGAACAATTCCACTATATTTTCAAGATAATTACAATATCTTTTCACACTCCCCTACACTAGAAATGTAAAATATAGTGTCCCAGTGAGACTTCATTCATATTCAAATATTACAAACAAGGAGTAATAGAGATGATACCCAACCGGTGTATTTTTTCCATACTCACAGGATTTACTCAAACACTCTATTTTTATCTCACTGAAAACATTAACACTCCAGAAATTTTATTTTTGCTCTCTTTTTCTTTCTGCTTGGTATGTCATTTGTGCAGCCTGATGTCCTCTATTTTATAGAGGATGATTGCTCCTCATTTGTCAGAAAAATGTAGCCCCCCGCAGCCATGAATTTCGGCCAAAGAAATGCTTCAATTACGGCTGGTCAATTTTGTCAAATATGGCTAGCAACAACAGCCATACATTAATGTTGCACATTAAATAATTGTTAGTCCACTAATTTGGTTGGACTCTGACAATTCTCTCCCTCCAGCCAAAGGGAAATATTCTGCAAATCTTCACATGCAAGTCATGATGATTATCTCGACACAATGTTGATGCTTTCCTCCTGTTACAACTTTCTTCATCATGTCATCAGGGTTTTCGTCAGTGTGATTCTTTTCCAACTTGAATTGTTGTTCTTCCACTGCTTGACGTAGCCAATGATATCTGACGTCAATGTGCTTCGTGCGAGAGTCGTACATCGGATTCTTATTTAAATCCAATGCGCTCTGACTATCGCAATGGATATCGTACCTTTTCTGCTTCATTCCTAATTGTTGAAGAACCTCTTCAACCAAAGCATTTATTTTCATGCTTTTGTTATTGCAATATACTCTGTTTCAGCAGTCGACAAGGCAACAAATTTCTTCAATTTAAATTTCCAAGATACAGCTCCTCCTGCAAAGGTAAACACAAACCCTGAAGTAGATTTTCTACTTTCCAGGTCACCAGCCATATCTGCATCTGTATAACCATCAAGAATTGGGTTTCCTTTGACTTATTTGCACTGCCTTTTAGGTACCTCGAGATCCACTTCACAACTTCCCAATGATCTTTCCCAAGATTGGAAAGATACCTGCTAACAATTCCAACCGCGTGAGCGATATCTGGTCTAATACAAACCATGGCATACATCAAACTCCTGACTGCCGAGGAGTATGGAACACCCGCCATAGCTTCTTTTTCTTCTTGATTCGTAGGACAACTTCATTTGCTGAGCTTGAAGTGATTGATTAACGGTGTATTGACCGGCTTAGCCGATTTCATGTTGAATCTCTCCAAAATCTGATTCACATACCGTTCTTGCGATAACCATAAACTCTTGGATTTTCGGTCTCGCATGATCTGCATGCCCAAAATTTGTTTCGCAGGGCCCAGATCCTTCATATCAAATGACGTCGCTAATTCCTTCTTCAAATTACCAATCAGCTTCATATCTTGTCCTACTATCAACATATCATCTACATATACCAAAAGGATAATGAACTTATCACCTGCAAATTTCTTGACAAACACATAATGATCTGCATCAGTCTTGGTATATCCATCGCTCGCCATATATGAGTCAAGTTTCTTGTACCACTGTCTTGGAGCTTGTTTCAGTCCATACAAGCTTTTCTTCAATCTGCAAACCATGTGCTCCTTTCCAGTTTTCTCGAATCCTTTTGGTTGCTCCATGTAGATTTCTTCATCTAGGTCTCCATGAAGAAATGCAGTCTTCACATCTAGTTGTTCAAGCTCCAGATCCAAGCTAGCCACCAATCCGAGTACTACTCGAATAAAGATAATCTTTACAACTGGAGAGAATATCTCATCAAAATCTATTCCTCGCTTTTGTCCAAAACCTTTGACAACTAAGCGAGACTTATACTTCAATATCCTGTCACCATCTATCTTAAGCTTGAACACCCATTTATTTTTCAAGGCTTTTCTGCCATCCGGAAGCTTCACAAGTTCATAAGTTTCGTTTTTCACCAGTGAATCCATTTATTCTTGCATAGCTTTCATCCACTGGGATTTTTCTTATGAGTCTGAACTTTTTCAAAGCTTTCTAGCTCCCCTTCTTCAGTGATGGTAATGTACGAGGAACTAGGGTATCTCGTAGATGGTTGGATCGCTCGATTTGATCTTCTGAGCTGAGGTGGAGCTTCGAGGTCTTCTTGCTCGACACCTTCACCGTCACCATCTTCTATTGCTAGCTCATCATCAACCCTGAGTTCTCCATCACATTCTCTCCCTGTCGTGGCATCTCTAGGAGGTTTGACAGGTGAAAGATCCACCTTACCACTTGATTCTGTAGTTTCTAGTGAAGCAGAATCAAACATAGTTTATTGCTCATGAAACACTACATCTGTGCTTCTGATAACTTTTTGATTTTCTGGATCCCATAGCTTGTAGCCAAATTCCTCATCTCCATAGTCCAGAAATATACAAGGAATGGCTCTATCATCAAGTTTTCGTCTTTGTTCCTTGCTTACGTGAGCAAAAGCTTTGCATCCAAACACCTTTAGATGAGAATAATTAACATCATGTCCGGACCATTCTCTCTCAGGGATATCAAAGCCCAAAAGGAACAAATGGAGATCGGTTGATCATGTAGCACGCCGTTAGAACAGCTTCACCCCATAATGGCTTAGGTAGCTTAGCCATTCTTAACTTACACCTCACTTTCTCCATAATGGTTATATTGATTCTTTCAGCAACACCATTATGTTGTGGGGTTCCAGGTACAGTCTTCTCATGCATAATAATTCTTGAATTCATGAGAAGTATACTCCCCTCCATTATCTGAACGAAGACACTTCAAAGGTTTACCAGCATGTCCCTCCACCATAAAATGAAACCTTTTGAAGTACTTGAAAACTTCGTCCTTTTTTCTCAAAAAGTACACCCACAATTTTCGTGAAGCATCATCAATAAATGTCACGTAATATCTGCTACCACCGAGACTCTCCACTTCCATGGGCCCACATACATCAGAATACACCAACTCCAAAATATTCTCTTTCAGCTTCGAGGTTTTGCTGAAAGACACCCTATAATGCTTCCCAAAGAGACAATAATCACTAGGATTTACTTTTGAATCTTTGACAAATGGGATGAGGGACTTTCTTGCCAAAATTTATAATCCTTTTTCACCAATATGAGCCAGTCTTTTGTGCCACAAATTTGATGAAGCATCATCTTCGACTGCATTCAATCCACCCTTGATCAACTTCACTTGAGTTCTATACAGTGTCGATCTCACTGTACCTCTAGCAGCTAAAATGATCCTTTGATAAGCCTCTATGTGCCGCTACCAAAATTGTTAGTATAGTCTGCTAGATTCAATGCAAGCACAGAGATCAGATTCAGACGTAAGTCAGGTACTTGTCGCACATCCTTCAATGTTATTGTGCACCCAATATCAGTTCGGATGCACACATCACCAACTCCCACAATATTTGAATTACTGTTGTTGCCCATCTTTATACTACCAAAGCTCCTTCTTTGTATAGAGAAAACAATTCCTTGTGAGAGGTTGCATGGTAAGATGCAGTTGAGTCAATGACCCATTCAACACATGAATCTGCAACATGACACCCTTCTTCTTCAACAGAGAGCAACACCACTTCCCCATTGATCACAGAGGTTGCGGTATTTTCATCGTTCCCTAATTTGTTGTTCCTCCGATCTCTGTTCTTCCAGGCTTTGCAGTTTCTTTTGATATGCCCTTCTTCACAACAGTGATAACACTTGAATTTTCTCCTGGGTTGAGATTGTGATTTATCTCTGGATTTGTTATTCCAGCCTCTGCTTTTACTTCTCCCCCTGGTTTCTGTGACCAGGTCTTGCGAGCTGCTTGCCCCAGAGTCTTTTCTTCTTGTTTCTTCACTAAACATACTGTCTTGGACTTGGGTCAAAGTCGGTTTTCCTTCAGAGGCAGAGTTGCTCAACGAGACCACCAGAGTCTCTCAGTTATCCGGTAAAGAACTCAAAAATAACAGCGTCTGCAGTTCTTCATCAAGTTTCATCTCCATGGTAACAAGTTGGTTCACCATGTCTTGAAACTCATTCAAGTGTTCTGCAACTGATCTTTCATCTCGGTATTTTAAATTTACAAGCTTCCTAATGATAAAAGTTTTATTCTGTGCAGTCTTCCTCTGATACATTTGTTCAATTTTGTTCCACAGAGTATGGGCTTTTGACTCTGTGGCAACATGGTGGAATATGCTGATATCCACCCACTGCATGATTAAAATGACAGTCTTCCTGTGTAACTTTTTCCAATCGTCGTCATCCTTCACATCATCTGGCTTGATGTCTCCATTTACTACAGGATCATACAGATCTTTATAGAAAAGTATGTTCTCCATTTTTAGCTTCCAAATGGAGTAATTTGTTGTTGTCAACTTCACCATGGTAACCATGTTCTCCTCCATTTAATTTACACTGGTTGATACAGAGTCCAACTTAAGATCTGATATCACTTGTTGGGCTCAGATGCGCAAATGCAGAAGGTGTAAATTTAAACACCGCGGTAAAATGGTGAAGAATAATCCCAATCCTAGCAACTCAAGAATGACAAAAGAAATCTCTTGCAATAAGACAGGAATAATTCTTTTCTGATGTGGAAGATCAAATTAAACTGCAACCATAGAACATACTAAGAATATCTCAACTAAATAAAACATGCAAGGAAGAAGACACCAAGATTTAAAGTGGAAAAACCTCCAATGTAGAGGAAAAAACCACGGGATAACCTCCGAACAATTCCACTATATTTTCAAGATAATTACAATATCTTTTCACACTCCATACACTAGAAATGTAAAATATAGTGTCCCAGTGAGACCTCACTCCTATTCAAATATTACAAACAAGGAGTAATAAAGATGATACCCAACCAGTGTATTTTTCCCACACTCACAGGATTTACTCAACACTCTATTTTTATCTCACTGAAAAAATTAACACTCCAGAAATTTTATTTTTGCTCTCTTTTTCTTTCAGCTTGGTATGTCATTTGTGCAGCCTGATGTCCTCTATTTATAGTGGTGGATTGCTCCTCATTTGTCAGAAAAATGTAGCCCCCCCGTAGCTTTGAATTTCGGCCATATAAATGCTTCAAATATTGTTGCTCAATTTTGTCAAATATGGCTAGCCACAGCAGCCATACATTAATGTTGCACATTAAATAATTGGTAGTCCACTAATTTGGTTGGACTCTGACAGACTTTTCCGAAACTAGAATTAAAATCTAGCCTAACATAAGAAATAATAAATCAAAGAGAAGAACTCGCGTTGCTCTATCCGTGCGTCTCTATCTTTTTTTCTCTTCTCTGTTTTTTTTTTCTCTGGTTGGTGGCTCTCTATTGTGTATGTATGTGGCGGCTGCGTGTTTGATGTCCCCTAATTAAATCTGTATGTGTCCATGCAATTGTGGGCTCTCCAAATTATGTCTAACCCAAATAAATCACGTAATTCTCTCCTCCAAAATAATTCTCCCCTCACGTCTTGGCTTTGGGTTGCTTTTCTTGGGCCTCTTTTTGTTTTTCATGTCCAGCTCACCAATTAATTAATTACAACGTCCCAAACAAATAATATAAATCCTTCGCTAATGTGAGCAATGTGTGTTTGACTTCTTCGGCCCAAATACTTGCATTCTCTTTTCAGCCCAAAAGTACTGAAATAAATTATAAAATAATCAAAGCAAACAAATCCATCTAAATAATAAATAGGTCGAAAATATATAAGTGCGACAAAATTAAACATATAAAATTACGCTAATAAATAAAAAATACACACTTTCTGACCAATCACATGTGGTCTGCATCATATTCTTGAAGAATATAGTGTGTCTCACTGGAGAGTATTGGTATACTCTACCAATAAACCATTTGTTTATGTGTCTATGAGAGAATCGGTACGTGGAATGATGTAATAGTTCGTTGACTTGAGGTCAATACACTATTCATGTATAGAGTAATTTACTTAGATCTAGTCCAATACTTACGCTCCTTACGGGGTAGATACGGGCTTGTGTTAATATGAGATAGAATGATTAAGCTGTTTGGGTAAACACACGTTCACGTCATAAGCTTAATCGAGTGGTTCGTGAATGAAAGGATCATATCACCATTAAGTTCTACACTAAAGGTTTGTCAGCTTTGTCTATGTAAACATGCTTCATATTTTGAGTTCGTCCTTTTAGTCTAGGGATTTCGTAAGGATCATAAATTAGATTTATGTCAATGTATGAAAGTCTATAGGGTCATAAATATGCAATCAGTTTTTCGACTAAGAGTGAATTGAGAGTGTTAAATATTCAATTAGATTGGAATATTTATTTATGAGTAATGATAGTATTTTCTATTTGATAGAAAATATTTTAAGTTAAATTGAAGTTATACTTAATTAAATTATTAATTGGATTAGGTCCAATTACCTATTGGGCTATGAGGTCTCCTAAGACCCATAAAATTAGGTTTGACTTAATTATAAGTACCTCATTATCTCTTCATAATCATTGATATAACAAGAGATATAGATCGTCTCCCTAGCTTTCTGACTAAGGATTCCTAGCTTCTTCACCTAAAGAGATTCAATGGTATTGGATTGTGCTCAGGAAACTGGATCGTGATATCTACAAATTTTTGGCCGGATTTTCGTTTCTGTTTTATGTAAATAGAACATCGGATTCGTATATGCATACTTTATCCGATAATAAAAATTAAATAGATGAAGCTATACACTTTACCTATTTAAAAAATAAAACTCAAGATACATATAGAGATTTGTAGTTGGAAATTAATCAAGTGACCAGACATATATTTATTTTCCCATGTTTAGTACTCTCGTTTTAAGTCAAGAGGCCATATACAAAAGATATTCCTTTATAATTTATAGATATTTGTTTTTAATTTTAAATATGGAATGTTGCGACTAAATGATATTAATTGTAATAGATATGGAATGTTGTGGTTGTATAATAGATATGGAATGTTGTGGTTGTACTATATATTAAAGAAGGATCTTCAAAATTTATAGATAAATATGTTACCATAATAAACAAAAGGTACCCAAAAATAAAATTAAACTATTTTTTAAATTCAAAAGTAAAGCTTTGGAGGGATTTTTTCAATTTTTTTTCAAAAAATTACCAAGTTTAGTAATTCTGAAAATATTAGGCGGAATTTTAGTTGCTATTACAAGTAAATATCAAACCTTTTGATATTGATATTGATATTGATTTTGAAATTGCAAATATTTTTCGCAAGAAAAAAAAAATAAAATAAAAATCACATGCATATTCTCCATGAAGGCTAGAATTGTCAATGAACCAGCGAGCAAATATCTTTAGCCGCTAGGTCTTTATATCTTTAGTCCATCGGCCATCGTCGGTTCTTCCACTCCGGTGTAGCTTCTACACTCCGGCCATAGCTCCGGCGGTTCCTCATTTCCTGTCAACGCGCAAGTCTTTTCCCTACATTTCAATTTTAGTCTGCACCAATCCGAGCCCATTATCACTCTTTCGCTTGAAGACGGTAAATTTATAATTGAAGTTTCGTTAGGTTTAGATGAAATTCCGTTGTAGAGTCTTTCTTCTTATGTACTTAGCTAAAATCTAGAATCAGAATTAGTGTTCTCTTCAGTCCGCAGGCCATTTTATTTATTTGTTTATTTATTTTTTTGCTTATAATAGTTTTAATTTACAGTTGAATTGATTAGAGGATTGAGGAAATGAAGAAAGCAGTAATCTTGTCAGTATTTTTGTTATTTTTTTATTTTTCTGATATCTTGTCTGTGTAACTAACTAACTATTGCTGCATTGGCTCCCTCCTTTATGCCCCAAAGGATAAGAAAAATAAAGTGTAAAGTTGAAAAATATTGAAGCAAACTTTGCACTGATCAGATTTGTTCTTCTTTCGTCTATTGAAAAACAAATGCTGCCCTCTAAAATAGATACCATTGCCCTTTCTGAGCTTTTAATTCTCGTATACTTCGTTTTCTTGAAGGAGCGACAGTCGCGGTTTCGGGCCCTTACAGCAGATACACGTTTGCCTCGGTAATTCCTTGTAATTGTGTTTGTATCTTACCAGATTGCAAGTCCACCAAGGGCCATGACTCGATCCCATTTACGCAAAGAGAAATCGCAAAGTGGTTATCAAGTGGCAGATGATGATCACTTGGAGGGCACTTCTGCACGAACAAGACCACTGAGCTATGATGACGTAATGCTCATAAGAAATAACAAGAGAGGTGCAGCGAAAGTAGTTGCCAGTGACCCTGAAGATGCTAATATTGCATCAGGGCATGATGACCACAAGAAGAATTGTGATATCAAAGAGCATCATAGGGAAACAAACGAGGATTCGGAACCTATGGTTGTGAGACACACTTCAAATGACTCTCAGAAGGTTAGGTCTCAGCGGAAAAGGGATAGCAATGCTTCAATGAAGAGTGGAAAGTTTGTTCAGGATAACGATGAAGGGTATAGGAGTCGTACTTTCAGATTAAAGAGTGTATGGGAAAAAGTTGATGACAGCAAGAGAGAGAATGAAGAAGAAAATGAAAGAGGACATCAAGACAATAGAAGAAGAGATGGTCCAGTAGGTGTTGATTCTCATTATGGATCAAATAAGAGAGAAACCAGAGATTCATATAAAAAGGATGCAACTTCTATAAGAGGCAGAGTCAGATCCAAAGTTGATCGACAACATCTCCTTGACAATGAAAACCAGGTCAACAGAAAGAGGAAAACTGAACAGCTAATGAGCGGCGAGTCCGAGAAAGAGTATAAAAGATGGAACGAACAAGGTGTGATCCAGACAGAAAGATTATTAACCAACAGAGGCAGAGAGAAAGCCGAAAAAGAAACCAGACACAGACATCATAACGAGGAGGATAAAACTAAAAGCAGACATACAAGTAAAAGGGATGTTCTTGAAAGGAAAGACCCGGAGCTGCCACGAGCCTCTATTGAAGAGTCCAGAGCCAAGAGAAGAAGATCAAGGAGCAGAGAGCGCGTCAAGGACAGAGGTAGAAGGTCCCGTTCGCACTCACCTAAGACACACAAACACACTTCGAAAGATAAAAGGGAACATGGCGAATTATCATCTCACTCGAGTAAAGACAGATCAGGAAGAGAACGTTCTGATATTGACAAGAAGTTGATACCCACTTGTGGGTCTAATAGTCTCAATAGACGAAACACTGAGCCCTCGAGTGGTCTTGGGGGCTATTCACCTAGAAAGAGGAAAACAGATGCAGCTGGTAGAACACCTTCCCCTACCCGTCGCTCTCCAGAAAGGAGGACAGCTGGGTGGGATTTACAACCTGCTCAGAAAGATACCTTCGTGGCTAGTTCAGCTCTTCCCAATCTGCAATTGCTGCCTCCTAGCCAGAATGTTGCATTGAATGTGATGAATTTTCAGAGTGTCATTCCAATGGCTCCTACTTTTGTGAGACCTACTGTAGTTTCTCATCAGAACATGTCTTCACAGATGCATGCCATAGAGGCTGTTCAGCTAACTCAAGCAACACGACCTATGAGGAGGCTTTACGTGGAAAACATACCTTCTTCGGCTTCTGAAAAAGACTTAATAGACATTATTAACAAGTATTTGCTGACATCTGGTGTTAACTACGTTCGAGGAACACAACCATGTATCAGCTGTATTGTATGTTTCAACCTTGAACGTGTTAGCTTACTTTATGTCAAGTATTTTGTCTTAATCGTGCCTGCTAATAACATGTGTGCTTGCCATTTTGAACTATAGATACACAAGGAGAAGAGCCAGGCTCTCTTGGAATTTTTGACCCCTGAGGATGCTACTTCAGCTCTTTCTTTGGATGGAGTGTCATTTTCTGGGTGCAACCTTAAACTAAGGCGCCCTAAGGACTTTGCTAGCGTAACAGTAAGAATTCCATGTTTTCACGTGAAAGCTTGCTCACTAACTAACGTTGCAATTTGGCATTATCGATGCTTTTTGACGAACAATTTGACATTTCTTCTGTACTAGCTTTATGTTATCGGCGTCTTTTGTCTTTAATTTTCTGTTTTTATGAGTGCTTTTGTTTACTATTTCCTTTCAATTATTGTTGTAATCAGCTTCTTTCTGTGAGGGTGTGTTTAAGATTAAACTGACCCACTATCTGGTAACTTTGTGTGTCGTAACTGTGGAATTGGAAAGAATCCACGAGATTGGATATCCAGGTCAAAATATGTTTTCTGTTTCACTCGTAAATGTACGAATCCAACCTGTGTTACCTATGCAAATTGGGTGCTTGTGCTGTTTAGCATCCTTTCTTGAGTCAGCGTGGTTGCAGTATTTGTGATTGAATGCACTAGTTCATACACTTAAGAACCAAGTACATTTCTAGTTTTCTTGATATTTCAATTTTTCTGTTTCGTGCTTTAGTCTTCTTTATATTGTCCATTGCAAATGGAGCTGGAAGAGTCATTGTTGAATTCTAGTGCTTCTTCTATTCGTGAAGTTTCTAGAAAAAAATATATCAAACGACGCAATGCACCTTGGGTCGCTACGGAAACAGCCTCCTTGTATAATTACAAGGGTAAGGTCTGCGTACAACTGACCCCCCAGACCCCAACCAGTTGGGAATATACTGGGTATGTTGTTATTGTTGTTGTTGTTGTTGTGTGCTTTAGTCTTCTTTATCTTCCACCCCCACCCCTGACCTCGTTTTCCCTAGCATGTATCAGCATCTTATCTCATGTATTTAGGAGTGTATTTCACTCGGCTAACTAATTTTCCATTGAAAAAAGCATTCTCCTCTTTATTATATGCAGCTTCTGAGGTATATTGTGGTTATTATTCCATGTAGCAGGTTTTCAGACAGTTGCTATTTTCATGCAGACTGGTCTTTCTGACAAATCAGTGGTTGCTGCTGATTGGATTAGCAATGTTGTAGAGGATTCTCCCCACAAGGTTTGCATCTTAAAAATTTAGCTTAAGTTGCATGGAAGATGTTTAGGCTGTAACTGAATACAAAAAGAATTATCTTTAACTACCAGAGAAGTTATTTATCGAATGGACTAAATTTTCAGAAAAATAAATGCTACTTTTACATAAGAAATTTGTTAAGGATGTGAAATTATAGTAGTTGTTGATTTTTAAAGTTGATGTAATGTGTAAGATAACAAGATCCTGCCACGTGTGCCTGTATGTCAAAGACGTGAACCATTATTTTGTTGTAGCATGACGCAAGATCAGTCACTACTAAAGATTTCCCTACAAAATCAACTATATATTAACTCATATATTTTAGTTAGGAATCATATTTACTTTTCTGATATCACAAACTTTAATCATTGCATTTCCATTTTATGCCATTCACACTCTCAAAATTCTTTGTTCCTTAAACAGTTTTTTGACGTTATTTGCTAGTTGACGAAAAATATCTCATGTATAGCTAACCACAGCCCTAATATTCCTCTTTAATGTGCCTAACAATTTTGTTTTGGGGACCTAGGATTCTTATACATAAGGGTGAACCTGAGCATTAAATGTACGTCAGTGTTCTTGGGAAACTTTCCACAACGAACTTAAGATTACGGCGTCATCTATGATTCTCATTCTCCAAATACATGATGCGCTGGGTTTTTTGATTCACTTGAGACCTTTTTCATAGTCGTTTGTCGATGTCATTATCGTTTCTGAAATGAGCATTTACCAATATGTTGTTAACAAATCCTTTCTTTTTTCATGCCACAGTTTGAGGGTAATAGATATATTTCCGCAAGTGCTTCCGATTAAATTCTGCTGACCTGACCTCAATAACTTCCATTTTGTCTGCTGCTGAAAAAAAAAAAAATATGTATAAGGGAACTTTTGTATGCTAGCAAATGAATCAGTTTTGTAACTGTTATTAATTGAATGCGTTTAACAAAATTCACATTTGACAATCTTTTGCATGAGTTCTTTTTTTTTTCAGATCTTTATTGGGGGAATCTCGAAACTTGTTTCTTCCAAAATGGTAAGTTAATGTGTCTTTTGTTCCAATACTCCTTTATCTTGCTAAAGCTTAATTATCTGAGACAATTATGCTTGCATGTACTCTTTTCAGCTTTTAGAGATTGCTAGAGCCTTTGGACCTGTGAAGGCATTTCGCTTTGAATTTATTGCTGATCGTAATGAACCTTGTGCATTTCTTGAGGTATATATTTTAATGGGAAAATCGTTCAATATGCAACTTAAATAGTGGCACAGGGTGCATCTGACTCACATATATCTGCTTGTATCGGTTCCTTAAATGTCTTGATGATTCATTTTCATATGTTCTAAATCAATATTCTCCTGCTGAAAAGATACTCCCATATCCTTCTTTCCCTGAGCTAATTTGTTTTTCTTCAGTACGTTGACCATTCAGTTACTTCAAAGGCATGTGCTGGTCTTAATGGTATGAAGTTGGGTGGACGAGTTGTTTCTGCAGTATTTGCCACTCCAGAAACTAATATGGTGGGTGAATATGTATACTCACAATACTGGAGGTTTCTTGTTGGCTATATATTTCTCTGAAACTATTATGTTCATTAGGAAAACATTGGAAAGTTGCCATTTTATGGGATTCCTGAGCACGCCAAGCCCCTTCTTGAGGAGCCCACAGCTGTTTTGAAGTTGAAGAATTTGGTATTGCTTCTTATTTATGTCTTCAATTTTACTTGTTTCCCCCATTTAGTGATGTTCTGGTGCTATGGAATGACCAAAATTCCGTTGTAATTTCAGTTGGATTTGGAAGGGCTCTCGTCACTTTCTGAGTCGGACCTAGAAGACATATTGGAGGATATAAGGCTGGAATGTTCCAGGTCAGCATACATGTGGATAATTATTAAAACTACCCTTGAGATTTGACCTAATTACAGAATGTCCCAGCCATTTTTTTCCCAAATTAATAATATCCCTTGTATTAAAAACACCCTGCAGGTTAGCATTTTTGTAACAGTCCCGTTTTGGTGGTCTATTTATGAATTGTAATTTTAGATGAGGGCTGTGGTTTTTGTAATTAGATTAAAAGTCAAGAGAGCTTCTTGTGCGCAACCCAAAATGACCTGGATTGACCAAAATTTAAATTTATTGCTTGTTAATCAAAGATTTTACTTGGTTACAATTAAATTCTGTAGGTTTGGGACAGTGAAGTCTATAAATGTTGCTAAGCCAACTAAGCCAACTGTCTGCACCATGGAAGCACGGGAAGTAAAGAATACAAGTGTGTCTACTGAGCTGTACAACGTTGAGGTTGCCAGTAGGAGTACTAGGACAGAACATACATGCAAGATCATTGATCGAGTTGGAGAACTCGACCAATCAGAACCTACAGTAACTCGTACTGGATTTGAGAATAATAAACGAACTGTTAGTTCAGACGAGACTATTGCTAGCAATGTTGAAAAGGATAAAGTCTGCAAACGACCTTCACCCGATGAAAACAATTCCGTGAAAGAGCCTTTGAGCCAGGAATATTCTCGCAGTTCTAATGGAGATCCTGCAGATGAAGAATATGATTCACCTATGGAGTTCAAAAACGAGGATAAAGTTGCAGGTTGCGTTTCCAAGATAAAAACTTCCATGGAAATTGAGAGTTTGACTGAGGGAGATTTGCAGTCTGAAGAGGAACATGATGCAAAAGTTGGAAATTCTGGCGATAAATTGAAATTAGAGAAGAACAAT
>CACSLK010015970.1:831392-842046 GCA_902706635.1 Striga hermonthica
GAAGACCATGAATCTTATATTATAACATATATTATAGTACTACATACACCACATAATTTGGCTTTTTCCAACCATGGGACCACATAATAGCTGATTGTCAACTAATAATAATTGATTAAAAATAATTACCAAAGGTTCTATGGGATCTCAACAGACAACGACAACAAAATAAAAACCAATAAAACATTGAAAAAAATAATTGCAAAGAGGTTTTAATTGACAAATAAAACACATACGAGTACAAACATGACAGAAAGTCAAGTATTATTTATACACATAAGGTGAGGGGGAAATAAAATAAAACATTGAGGATTTACCTTAATGTTTTCAGTTTTGTTCAATTCTTCACGGGGATTTGTCGGATCGGCACACGGTTTATGTCTAGAGGGACCGTGAGTTTTTCGTTTCTTGGATTTATCTTTAAGAGTAATGCTATGTGTACATAATAAATGTACATAGAGTTGTACATAACACTCACATGAAGTGAGGTCTATTTAATTTTTAATTTTTGGTGGGTCCCACTCAATGTGAGTGTTATGTACACCCCTATGTACAATATTATGTACATATAGCATTACTCTATCTTTATTTGCTTTGTCGTCTTCTTCTTCGTCGACCGAATATTCTTCTCTCACTCACTTCGGCTTGAATTTCATCCTCGAAATCCGAATACGGCGACTTCATAATTTTTCCGACCGACCCAATTTCTTGTCGAACTGCAATTTCTTTTGTACAAGGGTTGGGTGCTTGTTTGATTTCATATTCCTTAGACGGGAACTCGACCTCCGATGAGGTGAACTTCCGGCTCCGATGGATAGGCTTCTTCCGATTTTGGTCTTCGCCATTGTTTTGGAGCTTCAGAGTAGATAGTGTTTGCGGATTGTTGTGGAGCTTCAGACTAGGGTATGCTGTTACTGGAAGAGATCGAAGTTGGGGAGGTGTTGTTAGTGGGAGAGAGATTAATTATGAGAGAGAACAAATCTTGTTACCATATCTAATTATTTTTATGGCATATGTGCAAATAAAAAATAGAATTTGTCTAATGGTGCTATTATTTATAATTTGTTATTAATTGTGTAATAAAAACTCAAATATATGGTGTATTGAGTAATTTTCTCAAATAAAAAGGATAAGGAGAAATATTTTACTATACAAATTGGTGTCTTGGCCTATTATATTAACGCCATATTTTCTGCTTCGGCTTAACTAAAGCAATCGTGCAAATCTCGTCCGAAAAGAGCTCGAAACACAACACACTCCCCACCTAAGATGACCAATACTCCATATATATATCCCAGAATAATGAACAGCACCCCAGGAGAAATTTTCTCAACTCAGCCACTCAAAGTTGCAAATCCCACCTCCAAACATTTACATCCCAGATACTAAATTGTCTGCCTCCCTCAAAATTTTTTTAACCAACCTGTTTTTAGAGCAGTTATTATTATTATTTTTTTTTTTAGCAGGGCAGATAGTCTTGCTCATTTTTTTATATATATTGAAGCAGAAACAATAGACAGACACTCCATCATTCAATCCAAAGCATCACTCAAAGCACCCACAGACAGATAACTTCCAACTACACATCCTTTCCCCAAACAAGTAACTCCACGTACACACCGACTCACACAAAAGACCCCGTGCTCAATATAAAACAAGAATCACACAATTACTTTAGCTCAGAAGTTCAAATGGGGTATCAAGAAAAGATTACGACATGTCATGTGGTGGTTTTTCAAAGAATGGGCTCCGGCTTAAAATGGCTTACTAATGGAAATTATTCGGTTCCGGCTCATCAATAAGAAACAGGCCACAACAACAACAAGAGGTTCATTCCTAAATACCCTTATCCAACTTATGCATTCATATTCATCAAAAATATTCAAATGAAACATGTATACAAAGGCAAGTTCTAGCAAGATCAACTAGTCGTGACATCACACAATCAACAAAATGAGCATTATAATTAGTGTATGCTCGTAGGCTCAAAACTCACAATAACCAAAGGTCAATTAGTGTTAACCCTCGTGCATTCGGCCATAAATGCCACATGATCATCAAGAACCTCCAGTCAATCAATATGCAACAAACAAGGATTCTAAAATTCTTCGCACACATAAAAAATATCAAGAATCGGCATCGGAAAGAAGATCAAGCATAATCACAAATGATATTCCAAACAAGACTCAAAACCATCAGACAACATCAGACAAATCAAAATATCCTTCTAACAGGCAACATAAATAA
Organism: Striga hermonthica; assembly: GCA_902706635.1. Lineage (NCBI taxonomy): Eukaryota > Viridiplantae > Streptophyta > Magnoliopsida > Lamiales > Orobanchaceae > Striga > Striga hermonthica. The sequence goes on from CACSLK010015970.1 coordinate 833,640, forward strand.
TCATGAAATCAGTACAACAAAAGGCAACAAACAGCAGTATATACGAGCAACCAACAACCAGCCCCACCCCACACTTGTAAAAAGGCCGGTGCCCTCAATGGCACGACACCGAAGAATGCATAAGAAAAAAAAATAAAAACAGAGAGGGTGTACGGACTTCCCTCGTCATGTGTGCGGTCGGCAAGATTGGGGCATCAGTGGGAAGGGCCTGGCTCCGCCTGTCGGCGCTCCAGCTCCTCGACTCGAGCCCGCGGCAACTCCAGCTCTCTGCGCAAGTCAGAGTCCGACGGGTCGGGGTTGGATGGGTGTTCGGAGCTCGGCTGCTGCTGCTCGGCTGGGACTTGCTGCTCTTCCGGAATCCGCTCCGGATAATCAGAGAATGCGGGGTGCTCCATCTTGACGTTCGTAGCTATAGAAAGGTCTGTGAATGAGCGGTTTGGCAAGGGTAGCCTCTCCACGTCCGACACCATCCAGTAATGGGTGTCGTCCAATGTTATCGAGTATCTGAATATCACACTGGGCTACCCTGCCAATCGCCTTCCGCCCACGCAAGTCGACCCCGAGATGCTCGGCTAGGCATGTAACCAGCCCCCCTGTCGCGATAAAGTCATGACGTGAAGTGACACCAAACAGTCCATTGATGATTTTGGGAACAGTGTTTACGCGGATCCCTTTCAACATGCACCAGAGCAACTTAAGCTCGGGTCTCTGGACTAACTGTCGATTGCTATACCGACCGGTGATCAGGTAGACGGACATCCGATGCATGTATCGCAATGCCGAATTGCGAATCTCAGCGCCCTTAGAAAACCGGGAGAATTTGTTAGCTGCAGTGATCGTCGACCACGCTTCCTTATTATCCATTTCCACCTCGTCCACCGTGTCCTTGGGCAACCCGAATGCGGTGGCGAATTCAGCATCCCGCACATGTGATCCACACTGTCTAGACGGAAACCGACCTGCTCGTCTTCCTTTTGCAAGGAGCTGAAAAATTCGAACGTAAGGTCCTCGTAGACGGCCCAGTCTCCCGTCATCAGCTTTCTCCAGCCCAGCACATCAATAAGACGGTACAACCTCGGTGTGCAGCCCGAGGTCAACCAACATGCCGTGGTCGATAAAAATCGTAGGCTTTAACTGTCATGAAATCAACTCTTGATACTTGGAGAATTGTATGGCAGTCCCAAGAGTGAGCCCATGAATATTAGCATACTGGGCCTGACTGGTGAACGAGATGCAGTGGTGGAGGACCCTCGGGATACTCGCGGCTGCCGTGCCGCCGGTTTAGAAATCAAGGCTGGTTCTCAGGCCTTTGATGTGCCTGCCCGTGCCCGCTTAGGTGCAGGGGCATCTCCCGGTGTTTCTGAGTCCTCCGGTGAGGCTCGGGTTCGCTTGACGGGCTTCCCGGGTGCTGTCTGGGTGATTTTTGCGTGACTGGCGGTGTGAGCTCTTTAGCCGGTGACTCGGTTACGTTGGTTGGGGCCTGGCGCGCTGTCTTTTTCACCGTTGTGGCGGCGCGTGTCGGCGAGGTACTGGCCTGTTGCTTTTTGGATGTAGCTGGTTGTGTAGTGGGTGGGGTTGTGCCTACATGAGTTCTCGGCTTGACTGGGGGTTGTGGCGGCTGTGAGGATGAAGCCGCAGCTGTAGAACTTGCCCGATTTGTAGGCCTCTCGCCCGTGAGGTTGAAGAATGTCGGGGCATCAGGCCAGTGATATGCCCCCATGTTTCGAGTGCACCGACGATTATGAATAGGGACGTCACGGAGAGGGTGTACCGGTGGTTTCGAGGACCGGCAGACTCGCGGTCTAGGTGGCGGCTGTGGGTCTGCTAAATCTGAGCCCGACGGCACGGAGGCTTTGGCTACAGCAGACAATTCTTTCAGCCCCAATTGAACCGATGGTGGTGGTGTGGGTGAGATGGGCGCAGTCGAAACATGCGGCGGTGAATTTGGTTCAACCGTTGGCGAAACGGGGTTAGGCTCAGGCGACGCAGCGGTAGGCGGCTCTGTGGGCGGAGGTACAAGTGGAGTTTTTTCGGCATCTGGTGGTGGTGATGCAGGCTTCGAGGCGGACTGCAGCGGGGCAAGTGGCTCTAGGTTCGCCGATTTGGGCACCGACGGCGATGCAGGCGACGACTCCTCACCTTCCACCAGCAACCTTGATTTGTAAGCTTTCATCTTGATTCTCACCATAGTTCTTGAGATTGTCACTCAATTTTTCAAAGTTCGCTCTCAGATTTTTCGCTCGCTGTGCTCTCAAATTTTCACTCAATTTTCGCTGAAAGAGTTTGTGACTATTGGGATGATATTTTTTTTTTTCACTGAAAGGGGGGATTGTGACTGTTGGGATGCTTCTGGAAGACAATAAAGCGACGCGCCCCTTTTATTCTCTGCCCTTAGTCAACGCGAGGTGGGCTGCCAATGTGACTTGTTATTGGGCCCATTTAAAATATCCCAAAAGTTGGCCCAAATTCGGCTTCTTCCACAATTTAGCAGGCCTGCATCTTATTTTCCCTTATCTGATCATCACAAAATACTTGTAGCCCACGTAGTGAATCTGTAGCACAATAGAACATGGGACACGCATTAGTAATCCTACTACAGGCACGAACTGAGCAGAAAATTTTTCTTTCTCGTGTATTATTTATCCCATTCAATAAAACAGCAGAATATAAACTACTAAAAACTAAAACTAAAAATAATAATAATAATAATAATAATAATAATAATAATATTGGGTTGCCTCCCAACTAGCGCCTTTTTTTAACGTCGTTGGCTCGACCGAATACTCCCTTTTTAAATTGATACCGGTGGCTCTAGGTGCACCCGTTCTAGCTCGTCGCCTCCAAACTCTCCATAGTATGGCTTGAGCTTATGGCCATTCACCTTTAACGTCTTTCCTGTCGTAGGGCTGAAAATCTCCACCGCACCATGGCCAAAGACTTTCATGATGACAAAAGGACCAATCCAACGAGAGCGTAGCTTTTCCGGGAATAATTTTAATCGAGAATCAAAGAGTATAACTTTTTCCCCCTCGAAAAAATTCTTCCTCGATATTTTCAAGTCATGGAAGGCCTTCGTCTTCTCCTTAAAGATCACCGAATTCTCAAAAGCCTCATTTCGAATCTCTTCGAGCTCCTGCAGCTGCAATTTCCTGTGGCATCCCGCAACGTCGTACTCGAGGTTACACTTTTTCACAGCCCACCAAGCTTTGTGCCGTAGCTCAACCGGCAAATGGCATGGCTTTCCGAACACCAACCGGTATGGAGACATGCCGATTGGAGTCTTATAAGCCGTTCGGTAGGCCCACAACGCATCCTCCAATTTAATGCTCCAATCCTTTCTGTTGGGTTTCACCGTCTTCTCCAGGATAGATTTAATCTCACGGTTGGACACTTCGGCTTGACCACTTGTTTGTGGATGATAGGCGTTTGAAAGTCGGTGCGTGACACCATACTTTCGAAACAATGCCTCCACTGTCTTGTTGCAAAAGTGAGTTCCTCGATCACTTATCATCGCCCGTGGGATACCAAACCTAGTAAAAATATTAGATTTTATGAAACCTGCAACAACCTTAGAGTCATTAGTTCGTGTGGCCTTTGCTTCCACCCATTTCGAGACATAATCCACAGCAAGTAAGATATACTCATCACCAGACGAAGAAGGAAAAGAGCCCATGAAATCAATTCCCCAGACATCGAAAATTTCACAAATAATAATAGGGTTCTGGGGCATTTGATTTCTCTTAGAGATGTTACCTGTTCGTTGGCAATTATCGCACGACTTACAAAATTCATGTGCATCCCGAAAGAGTGTCGGGCAATAGAAACCACTCTCCAAAACTTTATGCGCTGTCCGTCTACCTCCGAAGTGACCTCCACATGCGTGTGAATGGCAGAACGAAAGAATGGAGTGGAACTCGGCTTCCGGGACACACCGCCTAATCACTTGGTCGGCACAATGCTTCTAAAGATACGGGTCGTCCCATACATAATACTTGGCGTCGCTCCTGAGTTTATCCTTCATGTGGCTCTTCATACCTGTAGGATACACTTTAGCAACTATATAATTGACAAGATCAGCATACCAGGGTTCGGCAAAATCCAACGTCAAAGTGCTTTGATCATGTTGTGAAATTTCTGCACAGTCGAATATGGGGGTACCCTGTACTCCTGGGGAGGTACCTCGTACTACTGGGAGCTGCAAGTTTTCAATAAACAGCAACTGCTCGTCTGGAAAGCTCTCTTGAAGCTGTAAGTCATCTGAAGCGTGTGTCACTCGACTTAAATGGTCAGCCACAGAATTCTTAGCTCCCTTCTTGTCCTTAATCTCCACGTCAAATTCTTGCAACAAGAGTATCCAACGGATGAGCCTCGGTTTTGCTTCCTTTTTCGCCAAAAGATGACGTAGGGCTGCATGGTCGGTAAAAACATTTACTTTAGTCCCCAATATATATGAACGAAATTTTTCAAGTGCAAAAACCACAGCCTACAATTCTTTTTCAGTCGTGGTATAATTTCCTTGGGCAGGATTTAACGTCTTTGATGCATAGTAAATCACATGAGCTGCCTTATCCACTCGCTGGCCTAGCACTGCTCCTACGGCATAATCACTGGCGTCACACATGATCTCAAAAGGAAGATCCCATCTAGGTGGCTGAATGATTGGAGATGTGGTCAGCTTCTCCTTCAATAAATCAAACGCCTTTTTGCAATATTCGTTCACCCGAAACTCCACTTCTTTTTGCAGCAATGAGCACAAAGGGGCTGCTACCTTTGAGAAATCCTTAATAAACCGACGATAAAATCCTGCATGGCCAAGAAAAGAATGCACTTCCCGCACACTCGCGGGGTAAGGCAAAGCAGTAATGATATCGACCTTCGACTTATCAACTTCAATACCTCGCTTAGAAACAACATGTCCTAAAACAATACCTTGTTCTACCATGAAATGACACTTTTCCCAATTAAGAACAAGATTTGTTTCTATACAGCGTTTTAAAATTAAAGCAAGGTTCTCGAGACCGGAATTAAATGACTCACCATAGACACTAAAATCATCCATAAATACCTCCATTATATTACCAACGTATTCTGAAAAGATGCTCACCATACACCGTCGGAACGTAGCTGGTGCGTTACACAATCCGAATGGCATGCGTCTGTACGTAAATGTCCCAAATGGGCATGTAAATGTGGTCTTCTCTTGATCCTCAGGTGCAATGGGAATCTGAAAATAACCTGAATACCCATCTAGAAAGCAATAATAAGAATATCCTGCCAATCTTTCTAACATCTAATCAATGAAAGGTAATGGAAAGTGATCCTTACGAGTCATGGCATTTAACTTACGATATTCGATGCATACTCTCCACCAGGTCTGTACACGAGTGGGAACTAACTCACCTACCTGATTCTCAATCACTGTCACACCCGACTTCTTTGGAACCACTTGCGTCGGGCTCACCCAACGACTATCCGAGATTGGATAAATGACTCCCACGTCCAACAACTTAATGATTTCATTCTTCACCACCTCCATCATGGGAGGATTCAGCCGTCGCTGCGCCTCGCGAGATGGTTTAGCGTCCTCCTCAAGGAGAATACGATGCATGCATATGGACGGGCTTATCCCTCGCAAATCGGCAATGGTCCATCCAATTGCTCGTTTGTAATTTTTCAACACGTCAATGAGGGATGCCTCCTGGTCAGGCTCCAGCTTAGATGATACTATCACCGGGAGTGTTCGATCATCTCCCAAGTAAGCGTATTTCAAATGGCTCGGCAAGGATTTCATTTCAAGCTCCAGTGCCTGCAAAGTAGAAGAAAACTTTTTTTTTTATCAGGTTCAGGAAGCTGAATAAAATTTTTGTCATGCTTGCCCATATAGAGTTTCATGGTATTCAAGGCTGTCACAGCCTCGTTGATTAACTCCAGTCGATTTAAAAATTCAGGTTGGTCACTATCTCGCTGCAGGTCGAGTACAGGGGTATCCAGTACTCCTGGGAAGGTACCCCGTATATCTTGATCTTTACCTAGACTTTGTGAAATCACAAGCTCCAACTCATCCTCCTTATACGTGTTGAGAATATCCTGTACTAACGGTTCAATACAATCAAGTAAATAAACACAATGGTCAGAATCTGGAATTTCATGGCATCAAACATATTAAATCGAATAACATTGCCATCGAACTCCATTGTCAGAGTGCCTTCACGAACGTCGATTTTTGTTTGAGCGGTGTTCAAGAACGGTCGCCCCAATAAAATCAGGGTTGACATAGGGGTCCTGTCATTCATACTCAACACATAAAAGTTAGCGGGAAAAATGAGTTCATTAACCTTAACGAGAACATCCTCAATTACCCCATCCGGGAAAGTAGTACTTCGGTCGGCATGTTGAATTACCACCCGAGTTTCTTTGAGAGGACCCAAGTTTAAGGAATCAAAAATGGAGTGAGGCTTAACATTAATTGATGCTCCCAAGTCGAGCATGGCTCGCTCAATTTTTAAATTCCCTATAGTGCATGGAATCGAAAACATACCTGGGTCGTTTCTCTTTTGGGGTAAATCCTTCTGAAATATTGCCGAGACATTCTCCCCCATCTGAATCTTCTCATTCCCTTGTAGCTTCCTCTTGTTGGTGCACAAGTCCTTCAAGAATTTGGCGTATCGCGGGACTTGCTTGATTGCATCAATGAGTGGAATATTAATATCGACTTTCTTGAACATATCAAGTACCTGGTTCTCAGAGTCCTCCCTTGCTGCCTTTCGTACCCTGGATGGAAATGGTAGAGGTTCGGGTTTCGGTGGAGGGCAAACCGGGCTGCCTTTGCGCTTTTTATTATCTGCAGGCTGAATACTGGGTGCCTCTGTATTCTGCTTCTTGGCCCCATATTCTTCAGACATGCCTTCTTTTTCACTTTCATCCTGCTCGTTTTGAGTCTTTGGGGCTTCTAATTCCTTTCCACTCCGCAAGGTAATGGCACTGACATTTTTAGGGTTGATCTCAGGCTGAGATGGAAGTCAGCCCCCGAGCTGTGCATCAAGTCGACTCATATTCTCCGCCAATTGACTCATTTGTCCTTCTAAGTTCTTTATGCTCACTCCTTGACTCCTAATGTTTGACTCCTGATTCTTGATGCTCTCTTCGACACCCTGCTGAAAGTTCATGGAGCTGGTTGCAAGCGTTTGGATCATATTTTCTAGGGAAGATTGTGGCATGGAGTTCGATTGACTATTCCCCGCTTGTCGTGGAAAGTTTTGGCCTTTTTGGAAGATTTGCAGTGGCCGATTGTCTTTCTCCGCATACACTCCCCCTGATGGGTTTCCATATCGAAAGCTGGGGTGATCTCTCCAACCGGGATTATAGGTATTGGAGAAAGGGTAGTAGTTTCGGCCCGACCCATTGTTGGACCCTATCGCGTTCGCTTGTGCCTCCACTTCTCCATTGATTAACGGACAATTGTCCGTAGTGTGATCAGTCGTCTCGCAACGCATGCAAGGTTGCACCCTAGGAAAACCCTCTGTGACTAATTTCCAGACAAACGTCGTCAACTCTTTTACTTGGGACTCCAAAGCGCCGATACCAGCCTCATTCACCGTCTGAAAGGATGCATCTCTAGTGCCAAATTGTTGGGAGTTCGCTGCCATATTTGCTATCAGATCCCTTGCGGCTGTTGGTGTCTTGTCCATAAGAGTGCCTCCACTTGCCGCATCGAGCATATTCCTATCCATAAGAGACAACCCTTCATAGAAGTACTGGATTAGGAGCTGCTCCGTCATCTGGTGTTGGGGACAACAAGCAATGAGTCTCTTGAATCTCTTCCAATACTCGTATAGCGTCTCCCCATGCAACTGTTTGGCACCACATATCTCCTTTCGTAAATTCGCCACCCTTGATGCTGGAAAATATCATTGGAGAAAAGCTTTCTCCATGGCACCCCACGTGGTGATGGATCCCGATGGTAGGTAGTATAGCCAATCTTTGGCTCGGTCCTTCAATGAATATGGGAACGCCCGTATTTAATCTGCTCTTCGGTCACCCCGGCGGGCTTCATTCCGGAACAGACAGTGTGGAATTCCTTCAAGTGCATGTGAGGGTCCTCGCCTGAGAGGCCATTGAATGATGGCAATAGGTGTATCAGGCCAGACTTAAGCTCGAATGTGGCGTCATTCACCGTCGGAAATGTTATGCACCAGGGTTGTTGTTGGAGTTGGGGATTGGCTAGTTGCCTTAATGTACGTTCTTGCTCTCTCGCCATTTTTTCTTCCTCGCTTGAAGATCAGAATGATCAGTGTTGTCCGGCTCGCTGGAAGAACTGTGGTAATCGGCAATCTCTGGATAGTCCTGTTCTCGGTTTTCGTGCGTTTCCTTTGCCAGCCTTGCTAGCCTCCGATTTTCCTTATCCTTC
>CACSLK010015970.1:847764-866731 GCA_902706635.1 Striga hermonthica
AAACTTTGGCTCGGACTCACTAAATGTGGCTCGACTCTCTCATAACATAGTTCGACTCTCTCTCTCTCTCTCGATCTCCGGAATAACCCTGAAATTAATAACCGAAAAAAACACGGAAAAGTACGCCAAAATATAAAATAAAAAGGAAAGCATAAAAAAACACACGGAGAACGACAAAATGGACCGGCCAACCCTAAAACAATCCTAGAATCGACTCGAAAGCACACAAAAACACATAGAAAAACACACAAAAACACAATAAACAATAAACATCAACTTCAATTATAAAATGCGTGAACAAAGATAAATACCTTAACATCATGAAATACAAAGTGGAGCTCTCTAATGCTTTCTTTGGTGGACTTGTAGAACTTGGGGAAATATCTCACCAATCTTAACTTTGCAGCCATTTTCTTGTTTTTTGTCAAGTTAAATTGTCAAACTGTGAAATCATGATGTTTTTTGGGAATTTTTAAGCTTGAAAATGAGAGTTTTTTTTGCTCGTCCAAGTGTTATTAGAAAAGAATGGGATGGGGTGAGTGTTTGGCAAATGAGTTCACTATTTATATAGGGTTTGAGAAGAAGCAATAAATACAAATTTATTTGAATGATAATGATAATTACAATTAAAATAAATGATTGATGGAAAAAATCAAGCAATTTGTATTAATTCTTTGACTAACCCATTTAATATTAAAATTTTATTGGAATAATTATATTTGACAAAATTATGGGATATTCAATATTTTTTTTATTTTCGTTATGAGATTAGAAGAGAAAATAGTGAAGTAGACCAGTCACATTAATTTCACATATTTTATTAGGATTGTTATATTTGCAAATAATATTAAATATTTAATATTTATTTGTTATTAGAGTAATGAGAGAAAAAAATATGGGATATTGATTCTTTGACCAACAACATTTATTTTTTGAATTTCTATTAGAGTTATGAGATTTGCAAAGAATATGAGATATTTAATATTTAATTTTTATTTGATTAATGAGATTAGCAAAATATATGGGGTATTGATTGTATTATTTTAATTAGAGTTATTAGATGAGATAAGAAATATGGAATTGCAATTTTCTATTCCTGCCTAATTCATATGGAATTGGAATTTATATAAAGAATTTTTTAAAATTTTGGATTCCCGCAACTTTTTTTTTTACTTTCAGATTTTCGCCTCCTATTTTCAGATTTCGAAACATTAATGTTCTCAAATTTTGGGATTGGAATTTGTAATTATAATTACTTATAAATTACTTGTTTTGGTTGATCTTTTATTTTCTTATTTTTGCAGGAATTGGCATGAGATGGAGCATTTGAGTTTTTTTATTAATTTATTTTTTTAGTTGGTTGTAATATTTTTAATTTATTATTTTTTTTTTTTTGCATTTATTTCATTTAATTTAATCATTGCAGTTAAAAAAATGATTACTGCTAATTGTGGAGATAATTTAATACATTTAAAAAAATATGGAAACAACATTAACTTGTTATTATTTCAGAATTAATTGGTTGCCATTTTTTTAAAACATACAACTCTTTTCCAAATATGAGCTGTTAATTCAGAAAATTAAAAAAAAAAATGAACAGTAACGTAAAAAGGCGGGAAAGTGCCACGTAGGTAAAATTGATTAGGTTTTCTTTAATGCAAATCAGCCAGTAATTATATATATATAGATTATTCTATTTTTAATGTTTAATAAAAGAATTAACAAATTCTATTAGTAGTTACTTACATACATTTAAATATTAGTTGTCACTAGTAAATAATTTATTTTTCTCTCACATTTATTATCATTGTCATATTTTTATTACATCTACATATGTGTGCCTTTATATACATATATATAAAAGATTTACAAAAAATACGAGAATGTTTAATGTATTTGAAAATTTCATTTTTGTAATTTTTGTAAAAGCAAACACAAGGCTTTACTATTATTGTCTTCAAGTCCGTTCCTAGAAATTTGAGGGAATGAAGTCTCGGCGCACTTTGTTAATTCTTTTTATCAAAAAATCAGCTTAATTGATAAAAAAAAAGACTCTATGGGGGCATTTGCGTTTGTCAACTTTTTTTTATATAAACTTTTTTAATTTTATTATAATTTTTATTATTCAGTATTTCTTTTCTAATATGATAAATTATTAATGGATTATAAAATAATATGGGCACTATTTATCATTTAGCTCAGGGTCTCTAATTTTTCAGGACCGACTCTGATTTTACCTTGCTAGGGAATGCAAGTATTTGAACAGTTTCATCACTCTTGAGAAAGAACCTTCATGGAAAAAAACTAAGAGAGTAAATGAACTTTGTATTACACAACAACTTTACAATTCATGGAATGCAAGTGGTTGGACGATCTTTCATTATTCTTGTGAAAGAACCCTTCATGGAAAAAATTGAGAAAGTAAACGGACTTTTTATTACACAACTTTTACAATTCAATTTGAGAAACAAAAGTAACAAAAATGGGTAAGCAGTGAAAATTGAGAACACCAAACTTATAAAGGAAAAGTATATAATGTAACACAATTCTCCAAAAAATCCAAGAACAAAACTATGACCTTGTTAACAATAATTAATCACATGCTGCTTTAAAAAAATTACTTGAATATAATCGCAAAAAAAAAAAAAAAAGTGAGTATACTTATCAATATTAGAATATACAAACCTTCACATGAATGGTAAGGAGGTGAGAATATTGAATCTTTACCATCCGAAAGGGAGAAAAGATAGTAGTTGGTCAGAGCATCTTTAATGAGTAAGGTTTATAAACCTTACTTTTTACATTCCCAATACTCCACATCATCTAAACCTCATTCTTACTCTCAATATCACAAACTTCCAATAACCATAAACCTCAAAAACCTTCTTTTAATGGATCCCGCATGTTTCCCACTTACTTTAATTTATATATCAATTTAATTCATATTTATTAAATACACTACTCATTATTATTACAATAACATATTTATTATATATCATAATAAATATATTTTACGTACAGTTAAAAAAAATAATAATAAGTGAAATTTATTACACATAAACTTTACAATAATATAAAATATAAAAAATTACATGCTGACAAAAATTAAAAAAAAATAAGAAAATTCGATTACACTTAAACCTTACAATAATATAAAATATCAAAACTACACTGCGATACAAATTAAAATTTTCATACATGATCGATATATTATTCTTAATAATCAGGTTCATTCCATATGTTCAACTAGGTCATGCCTAACTTGATGATGAACCTATCTTTCTTGCACTTCAGCTCGTATTTGCATGTAGCGACGAAAATTTGTTGGATGACCTTGATGTGTTTGGATAGGCGGTTCACCATCTTCATTGGACCAATTGGTTGCCTCCTCACCCTCGTCCTCAATTATCATATTATGTAAAATAATACAAAATAACATTATTTCACTAAGATCTTCTTTGTACCAAAAACGAGTTTGACCACGTACAATTGCCCATCTTGACTGGAGCACTCCGAAAGCACGTTCAACATCTTTTCTTGCAGCCTCTTGTCGTTGCTTAAACTTTATCCTCTTTGGATCCTCTGGACATTGAAAGCTTTTCACAAATGTTGCCCATTCCGGATAGATACCATTTGTTAAGTAATAACCTTTTCTATAATGGGTTCCATTTACTGTAAAATTTACCTCCGGTGCTACCCCATGTAAAACATCATTGAATAGTGGAGACTCATGTAACACATTAATATCATTTCGTGATCCAGCGAGTCCAAAAAAGGCATGCCAGATCCACAAGCCGTGTGAGGCTACAGCTTCAAGCATTATTGTGGGTACTCCATGATCCCATCGAGTGTATGAGCCCTGCCAACCCACTAGACAATTTTTCCATTCCAGTGCATACAATCAAGACTCCCTAACATTCTCTGTAAACCATGTTTTCCCTCATGTAATACAAGTAGTCGTTGAATGTCAGCATCATTGGGTGAACGCAAGTATTGGGATGCAAATATTTGTCGCAGACATCGACAAAACTCGATGAGACTTCTATTTGCCGTCTGTTCTGACATGCGTAAGTATTCATCACACTGATCAGCTGGTGCTCCATATGCCAGTTGGCGTATAGCAGCGGTACACTTTTGAATAGGTGTAAAACTTTTTTTACCAGTCGCATCTACTCTGCTCTTAAAGTAATCAGAATGATTTTCAATGGAATCAACAATACGAGAAAATAAACGTCTATACATACGAAATCTACGACGAAAAAAGTCTTCGTGATAGGTGGGATCATTAGAAAAATAATCTCTTACAAGTAGAGCGTGTCCAGCATCACGATCTCGGTGCACTACTCGCCTTTCTCGCCTTGTCAGCTTGTTCGTCCTCTTGGAACTCATTAGTAGCTGCCTCCATCAAGGCAAATTCAGCTTTTGCGAGAGAATCATCAAGCATACTTTTCAAGAACGCACGATATGCTACTCTTTCATTTGTACGTCTAGACATTTTATGCTTGATAAAATAATAAAGAGGAAAATGGGGACTTGAGGAAAAGAAGAGTAAAAGAAGAATAAAAAAATTATGTTGTTTGCTGAAGGTGGTTGGTGTCCAATTGAATCTACCAATGCTCCATTTTATAATGTGAAGATGAGATGTTAAAGGTAAGGTTTTACAAGTGGTAGGTTGGAACCATGTGACATGTCTTTCAAACATAATTAATTTGGTTGGTGGGCATTTATTTTGTTCAAATATAATGAATGCAATTGGATAGAGACAGTGAACACGGTAGACGAAAAATACAAAATGACAAACGTTAAAATTAAACACGTTACAATACATAAAAATAAATTACAATACAAATTCTTGCAAACAAAATACGAGAAACATAAATAAAATACATTGTCAAATTTAATTGAGGCCCAATTCCTCTTTCAGTTCTGCAAGAAGCCCGTAATGAGCTGCCAATTCTTCTTCAGTCATACTTGAAGTATCTTCCTTTAACATTTCTCTATAGGTCTTCCATAACTCTATGCGTACCAACTTCTTTATCTCCTTTTGTTGCTTCTCATGCATACTCATAATTTGTCCAAATGCATCCAACATACGTTCTGCTCTTTGATCAGTACTACTCCATGTGCCACTTTTTCCCTTTCTCTTTGCAGCCTTCACTGCCTTCTGGACAATGGGGCGGCGCACGTATCTTTCATCGTCATTACCAACATGCTCCACATCTTGTCCAGATCCAGAAGTGTGATCTCCCGACTCTGATGTCCTAGATTCTTTTCCTCCACGAATTGCTCCACCAGTCCCTTGAAATTTTGGACTATCCTTCAGAATCTCCCAACAGTGAAGCCACTTGAAGCCACATTTTCTTTTCCCTTCTCTATTCCGTTCTGTTAATGCATTTTGTAATACAATAACATCATTTGCTCCACTCCTTTGGTCAACCCGAAACCTATTTATGGATGCATTAAATTTAAGACAATCTGCATGAAAAACATAGAAGTGAGATTTTGTTGAATCTATAGATCTCTCAATCAAGTTTCTAGCTTGAGCTGTTTTACTATAATATTGAGTGATTCGTTTCCAGAAGCCTTCAGAAGTTTGTTGAGCACCGACGATGGGATCACTTGAGATAGTACAAAATGCACGACAAAGCAACATATCTTCCTCCTGTGTCCACGATATTGCCGACACTTTCCCACGTCTTTTTAGATCAGGTTCCTTATTTTTTTTTTTTCCGTATTAAGACAAATATTGTCAGGACCTTCAACCTCTGGCCCCGTGGTAGCTCTTAGGGGATCTTGTGAGCCAGTAGGCCCATTACTCATAGATGTTGGTATGAAATTACCATGTTGAAAAGGCATGCCAAGTGAATTTGGCATTCCATACTGGGATGCTATTGGCCAAATATACTGAGACGGATTCATGTTCATCGCATTTTTTTGTTGAGGGTAGACATGATTTTCTGAAGTTTGGGATATAGAAAATGAGGGAATTGGTTGATATGAAAAATTTTGAAATTGGGATTGTGATTGCATTGTCGGAAATTGGCCAAAAATGGGAGGTATACTCCTACGATAGCGAGAATTTGTTGAAGACGGACTATCGTCCTCAGAAGAGTTAGGAATATTGAAATTAGAAGAATTTGGGTTTCTATCCATCACCACTTAAACACTAAAATGAAGAATGAAGATGTATGTTTTACACTTACACAAATCTACTCATGGTTTTATAGCCGAAATATCATATGCATGTGGGCATGTATGTTTTAAACTTCTACACTAAAATGGACATGTATGTTTTAAATTTACAAAAAAAACTACCCATAGTTTTATAGCCGGGTTTGCATACATATGGACATTGTAGATAAGTTTGCTATCAAATCAAGGAGCTTATCCATCCCATAAATCAAGCTCAAAATTCAGCTTTATTTTGTGACAAGTGACAACTCAAAGGCATGTCAACATTCAGTTAAATTTTATATTATTTTTCATTATTTATTTTTATATTTATAGAATTTAATAAAATAAAAAAATAAAGTTTTATTACATATAGAAATTATATAATAATATAACACTAAAATTTGCAATAGTGAAAATTAAAATCTAGAAAATAAATTGACAAGAATTTATTAAAATTAATAACTAAAATAGTTTATTAATACTAAACATTTCAAATATATGAGTCGGTTTAACATAATGAAATACAAATATAGTTATATTTAATTTTAAATGAAATAGAAATATAGTTATTTATAAAATCATGAGTCAGGTTTAACATGATTTAAAATTGATGTTTTAACATGATTTCATATGTTAAAAATAATTTAATAACAAAAAAAAAAATTATCATAAAAATATTACGAAATGAATTAAAAATTTAAATATTGTATTTACAAAGAATTAATGAAGTAAAACATGAAAATAGGTAACAAAGGAATTAAGAAAAAAATAAACATTATATTTTGTGTGTGAAGGAAAACATGAGAATATGTACGCTGGGAAAAAAATGAAATTAGATAAGAAAAAAGAAAAAAAAAAGACAAAAGGGAACATGTTTGGCAGGTGTGGGGTCAAAAAGTGAGGTTTATGTGAGTGTTGAATGTTTAACACTGGATTGTAATGTTAAACCTCAAAGCTCACAACTTTAGTGGTAAATGTTAAAAAGTGAGGTTTACAAACCTATCAAAAACCTACCGTTAAAGTTACTCTCATGGGAGGAGTAGAAAAAGATATATAAAATAATCCAAAAACAAATGTTGATTGAATAACAAAAATGGCTTTCAAAGCAGAGAAGAGAAATCGTCACCCTCGTAAAACCCTTTATGCGAGTTGAGTAGTCGTAATATCTCATAATCTCTTATCTACTGGTAGGATTTGTAATGAGATTTGAATATATACTTTCTCAGCTAAAGTCTCTCTAAATCTTAACAAATGACAAATCTCAAAGAATTGAAAAATGAAATGAATACCTAGTGATTTTATTGGTCTGTAAAAAATCAATACCTCTGATTTTTTAAAAACTTTCAAAAACTCAATGAAAATTTCAAAAAAATACTCAAAACTTTTTAAATTTTAAAAATTGTCATTTAATTACAACCAGATTTCACAAATTCAAAAGTCTATAATTCTTAAAAGAATGAGTCTTTTTATATATATTAATAAATATAAATTTAGTAATATCCACAAATTTATAATGACATTTTGTGCCTTATGAAGATTTTTTTTAGAGGAATCCTGCGAAACCTTTGAGGTGAGATTTAAAGTGTGAATTGATATAATGTTTTTTCTTTAGAAATGCTACAAAATCTTAAACAAATCATGGTCTCAAATAAATTAAATATCTCATATCTTTTTAAAACTTTCTAAAATCTCAATTGAAGAGTCTCTAAACTGTTAAAAATCTTAAAACGCGTAAATTAAATACACCAAAATTTCTTCGTCGGAAAATTGTGTAATCCAACCACCAGTATTGCTCCCTACCCACGGGAGACACATATTAATATGCCCACGGCTTATGCGAGATGCCCACATTGATGATATATTTTTTTTAACATATTAACATCATCAATCATGAATTCAATTAATGAATACATGTCATGTAAGCTGTGAACATATTAACATGTGGCCACGGTTGGTAGAGGAACATTATCCATCCAACCACATCACACCCATTTTACTAAAGCATAGCACGCGCGTTATACTCGAACTTTCCGGTGTTGGCTTTTCTTCAATCTGCCCAAAAAACCCTGTCAAGGTGATTCTTCTCGCCTGAACGCAAATTTATAGAACTCCATATTTTTTTATGTACTTGTAACAGGTTTTTCTGAATTGTTATTTCCAGTGGCTTTGTTTTATTTCCAGTTTTGCTGGAAAGTTCTTTATTCGGTGGTTTTTGTTCGAGGGTTTCAATTTTTCTGCACGTTTTGTATGTGTTCTCAGTAATCCTTTGAAAAAATTGAGGTTTTTTATGGTGGATTTCTGAGGCAGAAGGTGATATGAACCTTCCTCACATCGTAAATTTTGTATCTTTGTATACCTTTTGAGGGGAATTTGTTTTTCTCTTTTCATTTTTTTATATCTTTTTTTTTTTTATTTACTTAAACTATTGACAGCTTATGGATGCTAAGAGCGGGCGGGTTCGTGATGTGTCGGCTGTTGGCCAGCAAGAAACCTCGGAGAATGTTTCTCAAGTTGAGAGCTTGAATCAACGTGTGGATGAAATATTTATTGAAGTTGACAAGGTGGAATTTTTATGGCAGTGCGTCACATGTTTGTTTGTTTGAATTATGTTTTCTGTTTTGGTAATTCTCAGGCACACCGACTCCGGCTGTTTTCTTTCGTTGTCTGTGTGAGATTATCTATTGTCCTTTTTGCACAATTCCCATCGTCATTGTGCATTGTGTTTTAGAATTATGGTTGATTTTGTTCTATTTGTTCTTCTTTTCTTTAATTATAGTGGTGTGCAGCAATAGCTTCAGGTCGAAGGTTCATTCGAAAGAAAATTGTCGCTTTTGGAATTAGGATCTGTTAAAAGATATTTGTGTTGTAGTAATCCATGAATTTTACTATGATAACTCGGTATTGTGTTGTAGAATTAGTTATTTTTGCTGCGGGAATTGTGATGAAAGATCATTCTATGCCCAAGTTTATTTCTTGTTTGTGTTTTATATCCGATTTCACTTTTGGCTATTATATTTGGTTGTCAGAATTCTTGATAATCTCTTATGCCCTGATCTGCAGTGAGTTTCGAATCCTGAAATGGTATATAATGAATTTACGCGTAAGAAAATTGTTATGTTTGCATTTGCAGCTAGAGAAGAAAGTTAATGAGATCGAACAATTTTATTCCAATTCAAACCCAAAGAATTCTAACACTCTAAGAAGTGGCCCAACTTTGAAGGACAAAGACATGGAGAAGCTTTCTGCAAACTTTAGTAAGAGGCAGCAAGATTTAGCACGTAAGCAAGCAGATGCTGCTAGGAGAAAGCAAGATCTCATGAACCAGTTTGAGAGTATATTGCTTAAGGTAACCCAGATCACTTCCTCTAGGTGTTGTTTTGAGTTGATGTTATCTTAGACCAGATCATTGAGCTCTCTCTCGGATTGCGATTGTTTCATTAAGTTTATTTCCCCCTTTTCACTCTATATCTGGTAGCTTTTCAGCTTTTGGATCGACTGGAAGTCGAATTAACTACATATGTATGTATATCAGTACTTCGCATTTATATGGTTCGTTCTGTTTTGGTATGTTATATTGTATTTATTAAGTATCAGAAAACCAGTCTAACCAGAATCTTTGAAAATACAAAATGAAAAAGACACATAAATTTAATGTAGATTTAGAGTTCAGTTTGATATGTAGATTGTTAGTGTGCACGGAAATTCATTCCTTGAGTGTAACTTATGAACAGAATTTGAATTTGTATCCGAAGTTCAGGCTAGCATGCAAATCGAATATTCTCAGATTTACCTCGAAGCAGGATTGTTGGATCGAAATCCAGAAAGCAGGTCTTTCTTCAATTCAAGTATGCATGTCCAAAGTTTGTGCTGATATGCGATTTCAATTGAAATTCAAGCTGAAAATTGGATCCTATTCCCAAAAATTAACACTGCTAGGTACTACAGACTATAGAATCCTTTAAGGGTGCTGTAGTAGCATTTATCTCTTTAATTAAAGGGTCTGGAACATTGAATATTAGTTTAGCATAACACGAGCATTGTTCCGAAGTGCTGGATTGCCGATTCTTAATAGGTTGATTTTATTTTGTTTACTTCTTTTTCTATATTTTTCACTTGTCAGATGACTCAACTCAAGTGGGCAGCACCATTTTTGAAACCTGTGGACGTGGTTGGTCTTGGTTTGCATGACTACTATGAGGTTATGCAGTCAAACTTTATACATTCCCGCACTGTATCAAAAGACTATTAACCGTTATATTTATGATATCATTAGTCACGGGTAAATATGAAGTGTATGAGGATGATAGAAATGAAAAAATCTGTCCGGCATAAATATTTAGTTGATTTACTTGTTTTATCCTTTTTAGTCCCCAGGCATTTTCTCCAGGCTTTTCTCAATTTTCCTGTGTGCTGTTTCATCATGTGTTTTTTACGAATCTATTATTTTGTGTATTATTGTAGGTTATTGAGAAACCTATGGACTTCAGTACGATCAAGAGCAAAATGGAGGCCAGGGATGGTACCGGCTATAAAAATGTCCGAGAGATATGTGCAGATGTGAGGCTGATATTTAAGAACGCTATGAAATATAATGACGAGAAGGAAGATGTCCATGTTATGGCTAAAAGCTTGTTGGATAAGTTTGAGACCAAATGGCTGAAACTCCTGCCCAAAGTTGATGAAGATGTATTGATTTATTACTTTTGGATAATTTTATAGATTGCTGCGTTTCTGCAGTAAATGCTGTTAAGGTTTTGCTAGAAATTAAAAAAATAGTGTTGTCTTCAATGGATTCTAATTGATTTTGACAAGACATGTTAAAGTGTTTAGCATAATTGTGGAAGAACCTAGTTATCATTCACTAAGATAACCTTTTAACACATGTATCTCATTATTACAAACTAGGGGATGGCAGTAGTCAGATAAATACAAACTTTTAGGGGGTTGGTGTGAGGTTTAGTGGGTATTTGTAATTTTGGAAGATAAATGGAGTTTCTTAGAATTAAGCTAGACCTCAGGGGTAGTTTCTGTAATTATCTACTCTTCAATGAACTCTATAGTTCTGTCAGAATTAGCAGGTTGCTTTAACTGCTTCTTGTTTGTAAGGAAAAACTGCGAAAAGAAGAGGAATCCGAGATGCAACTCGATCTGCAGCTCGCTCAAGAGGTTGTTCATGCCAAATTGGTGAGAGATTTGGGCTTTGAGGTTAGTGCACGAAATACTCTTTATCTCTTTTATTGTATGTATATTTGGGTAACCTAAAGATAGCCATAACCTAAAGATAGCCATACAAAATCCTCTGCATAACCCATTCTCAATTTTTGCAGCTGGACAAGGTCGATGCTCATCTGAAAGAACTCAAAGAAATAGCTCTTCAGAAATGCAGGTTTGTCAACTCATACTTCCTCTTTCCGAGTCTTCTGTGGAGATTTTTTATTTTTTAATTTTTCGATGATAATAGTATGATTATCTGTTTTCCCTTTCCACACTAATCTGCTTCAGCTATTTTGAAAAGTTCATCAATATATAGTATCATGTAGGTTGTTGGCGGCTTTACACTAATCAGCCACATGCCACTATTGTATTTGGTATATTTTATAAAACACTTATTTGATGACGGTATAGAACTTTGGTTCCTTTATTTGCATTACGGTTTTCGAGTGTATAATATATCCTGTCCCGTCCTGTTTCGTGAAAAGACAAAAGTTGCGTGAGAATTCTCATGTTAACGATATTCACGTGCTTCATGGCCATGTTTATTTAACACAAAATTTATAGACGTCAGGAAGCGGTAGTTAGCAATATATTAGAGGCTTTTTTGCAAGCTGGCATCATTAGGAGCATTTGCTCAATGATTCATTCCCCTCAAATTTAACACACTGCTGAGAGCATATTCCTTATGTAAAGATGAATCTCCTTCAAAGTAGCTCAAATATTCAGAAAATCATTATTCTGTGTAATTTAATGGATCAAAACCTCTAGCCAATTTAGTCAAAATGTAAATACCGAAAAAATGATTAGCTATCTCTTTGTATCAGATCTGAGGTTTCTTTTTCCTAATGAAATGATTTGGGCCAAATTGGATTATAGAGGATTTCAGCACAACAGCAATTTATTTCCATCTAGGTGTTTGACTGAGACTCGCATTAAAAGAGGAAAGGAAAGACCTAAAAGGAATTTAGACGAGACAATTAGAAAAGACACGTTATAAATAGGACTAAATGAAAATATAGTGCTTGAACAACAACAACAACGAGGTTAATATGATCAAATATGTAACTGGAAAAATTGGAATATGTTTGTGGGATCTATTTATTTTATTTTATTTTCAATGTTTGAGAGGTTCATGTAATACCGAGTGTCAGTGATCACCCTAGTTACTTAGTCTGAATATCATCATGCTTAGAATTTTTTTATTTATTTGTTCATTCTGCGGTTGCTCTTCAGAAAGATGACGACCGAAGAAAAGAAACGACTGGGGACTGCTATCACCAGGTTGGCACCCGACGATATCAACAAGGCTCTCGAAATCATTGCCCAAAACGAACCTACCTTCCAAACTGCCGGAGAAGTTGTGGAAGTCGACATAGATGCTCAGGTATTCCAACATTCTCAATTTATTACGATCCGTTTATGTTTTCAACACCTGTTGCTATATTTAAAAGTTCAACAGATTTGCTATATTTACTGCGATTCCTCTCTCTATGTTTTTGTTTCTGGGAGATTCCCAATTTCTAATCAAAATGTGTAATTTGCAGAGAGAGTCCACCTTGTGGAAATTGAAGTTGTTTGTCAAGGACACTTTGCAAGCCCAAATGATCTCGAAAAACCCAATCTTGAACAACAACACGGACAGTGGCGTTATTAATCCGGTTGGAGGTAACAGGAGAAAACGAGAGTTGTGTGATGCCCTCGCCAAGAACTCGCACAAAAGGAGCAAAAAGCTCCATGGCTAACAAAACATTTTACCATGTCAAAACCTTGCCTATTCATGTAAATGATGATTTGTGCTATTGTATAGGTGCACTGTAAGAAGGTTACTTAACCTTGTCTTTTCGACTGGCTAGTATGTTGAAAAAAAAGGGTGGAATTTTCTGTGTTGATGCCTTCTTTAAGCTATGAGTAAAATATATTTTTCGTCCTGTATGTTTACCCCTCTAAACATTTTAGTCCTCTTCAAATTGCGTTTTTGATTTTCGTCCTGTATGTTTGAAAAAAGGTTACAAAAAGGTCTTTTTCGCAATAAAAATGTCCTTTATGTTTTGGAATAAGGTGTTTCAATTTCATCACTTATGTATGAAAAAGACCTTTTTGTAATTTTTTTTAAACATACGAGAAGAAAATAAAAAACGCAATTCGAAGAGGACTAAAATGTTTGGAGGGGTAAACATACAGGATGAAAAATGCATTTTACTCTTAAGCTATCTGCATGGCGCAGTGTTGTTCATTCCAACTACAATTCACGTGTTAATAATTTTTCTTTCCGGGGCCTTATAAATGACGCAGTCAGAGCCTCAAATTGCACAAATGACTTTATCAACATTTTTTTGGTGTAAATTACAAATTTAGTCTTGTATGTTTCACTACTTTAATATTTTCGTTCTCTTCGAAATGTGTTTTTGATTTTCATCCCATATATTTGAAAAAATATTACAAAAGGTTTTTTTAGCAATAAAAAAGTCTTTTATGTTTTGCAAAAAAGTGTTTCAGTTTCGTCCTTTATGTATGAAAAGGACTGTTGTTTAACATTTTCTCATACAAATGGGACGAAAATAAAAAACGCTACTCAAAGATGACGAAAAAGTTGAAGTAGTGAAACATACATGACTAAAATTATAATTTACTATTCTTTACCCTTTCTTTAGTAAAATTTAGAAGTTACTTCACAAAAATTCCTCTCCTTGATTGTAAATCTTGTGATTCATGCATCTTTCCTTTTTTCTGTACTTTCTTTCAAGATGACATAAATGTGCTATCCTTTCTATATATTATTCTCGAATGCGCTCAGCCTATATGGCTGTTGTTGGTACTTCGGAATCCTACTTGGCGAAGAATCATGCTTCGTAATTAGGATTGAACAAATAATATTGATATATTAATAATTAATAATCTAGCTTCGGACATTCCATAAATATTATTTAGCTAGCTTAGGTACTTTAATATCACTTTTACTAATATAACCCTTTAATTCTTTGTAATTTTACATAGTGAGACACTAAGTGACTAATATAACCCTTTAATTCTTTGTAATTCCTGTTATTAAGAATGTCTCTCAGATCGGTGGTATACACTTGTTTACTGGAGTTGTAAGCTTGTCGAGCATAAGCTTTGACTTGTCGACGGGATAATGTACTCCGAGTGTTGTTGGTATTGACGCGGTGGACAGTTATTTGCATCGGGCTGGGAGATCTGCTTCGCTTGCGTCTTCGAGAGGTTTTAGTTGAGTTGGAATCGAGCGCTTCCGAAGTGAACATGAATATTTCCTCGTCTCCTTGCCGGATACGCTTCGGTATAGCACCGCGGTCCTCCTCGTCGTCATCATCATAAGATTCCATTGGACGCCCTGGGCCCCGTTTCTGAGGATCGGAGTTACGATAGAACTTTCTGAGCTGTTGGATGACCGATTAAACGCAACAAAGCAGCTAGTAGGCTTAAGCACTCGTCAGTATTGTGTCCTGGCGATTTGTGATAATCGCAATATCAGGATTTGTCCAACTTTTCTTCGGGCATCCGAAGTGGCTTGGGGTCCGGTAAAAAGCCTTTCCCTTTGATTTCTTCGTATATGGTGGCAGCCTCAGTTGAATATACAGTCTGATAACCAGATTTTACATCGGTGGCATACTGTTTTCGGGCTGCTCGTACTTCAGGATCGTTGGGATCCCTCCGAGGAGGCCCTCTGAACTGAGCCTTATTCTGCTTTTCAAAAAACTTACTTTTCTTCTTCTCGCCAATTCCCGCCTTGGATGACTTCGGGTTAAAATTAAAGTCGGGGACCGACATGGCTTCCTCGGCTATGATGTGCTGCTGAGCTCGAGCAAGAAATTCTTGAAAGGTGTTGGGTTTATTTTGACACAACGTCCAACGGAAAATTGAGTTCGGTTTCAACCCGGCAATAGCCATGACAAGCAGGGTTTCAGGATGACAAGGCTCCATATTCTGGACTCGGTCATTAAATCGGGCGATATAGTCCTTGACACTTTCATCATCTTTTTGGGTTACATTTGCAAGAGATTCTTTTGGAATTAGGCAGACTTGGGCCCCGATGAAATGTGATCGGAAAGCCGACCTCAATTGTTGCCACTTCCAAATAGAATGAGGAGGAAGAGAATGGTACCATTTTTGGGCTCGAGGCCCCAGTGTGAGAGAAAACATACGACACCGGAGTGCGTCCGAGGCCCCATGAAGATCCATCCACGAAGTATAATGACCGAGGTGTGAATCGGGGTCCGAAGTTCCATCATATAGCCCAATTTGAGGGACTTTAACTTTCCCAGGTACGGGTTCCGACGTAAGCTCCGGTGTGAGAGGGGAGTCGGCTTCCAGATATACTTGCGCCGAAGTTGAGGCCCGCCGAGGGGGGTTTTCGGGTGCTCGTTGCCGACTTTCCAGTTCGGCAATTCTTCGTCGTAATGTTTCAAGTTCAGATGACTCTTGACGAGCCCGATTTTGTTCAATGTGTTGCCGAAGGTCGGTCTGCGCCGGGTTGGAAGAGATTTGGTGCCGTGCATGAGGCGGTGATCGTCGTGAATGACCAGACTGGCTTTCGGCGGTTTCTTCATGAGGAAGTGCAAGGGGATTACGTCCAACGTCGGTGCGACGCGTGGTTTATTCCGGAGGCGGCTGCGACGCTCGACTGCGGGGTTCAGACGTGGCGTTAGATGTGGTCCTTCCACCGTCTTGTCGTGCCGGTGGATTCTGCAGATTTGCAGGTGTTGTGGGTATCATGGAATGTCCCGGGGCAGTTGTTGACGCTCTAGGGATCGTTTGAGCCATCAAGGTAGCGAACCCACGTGCGAACTCTGGATTTTGGAATAGAACAGCGTAATCTGGTATATGGGGGGCTACGACTGGTCGTCGGGCGGAGTGCGCAACACTGCGACTGTGGCCATCTCGTGAAGTATGGCCACGATGATCAGAATGAGACATGATTAGTATAGCTGATGTGGATCGCTTAAACACGAGTCAGAAAGTAACCTCAAATCACTTATGAGGCCCTCCTTCTAGCGCCAAACTGTTGTCGTATGATTCTTAACAACGATTTGGTAAAGGATTTATATGATAATTACGAGCGGTTTGGATATAAATCATGTAAGAAAAAACTCAACAATGGCCCCGATCCGAGGTGGACCGAGGTGAAAAGCCGCTGTGGGCTGTTACGTGTTGCATGAAAAAGATCGTATGTTTGGGTTCGGAGTCGGATCCCGTACAAATATCACTAGCTGGCTATTTATAGTAACCTTTTTGATGCATACGTCGGGATCCGTGCATTGTTTGTTAGAAAAAGCTACTTTAGATGGGCGGTTGAACCAGTGGGCCCTACGCGAATGATGATAAATCTCGTAGGTTGTGACAGGGGCGTGTAGGCGCCTTGTCACCTGCTTTAGGAATGACCTCGGTTCGGAATGACCTCGGTTTGGAGTGACTTTGGAGGATAAGGATCACTTCGGTCTTCTTTGGTCGTACCGGTTTTATTGTGCGAACCGAGATGACTTTATGACGTCGGTGTTTGAGTCAAATTTTGCTTATGGTGCTGTTCAAGGTCCTTAATTGTGCTTTACCGAGTCGGATGATAATATCAACATCAGTCAGATGAACAGAGGAAGTAAAACAATTATATTCATTAAGAAGACATTTAGCAGAGTTATTAGAGTAGTTAGAATTCTCAGTCTTTTCAGATTCTCCCTCCTCGTCGTCACTGGAGTCCGACCATGTTTCCTTGAACGTCTTGTTCTTCTTCTTGAAGTTAGGACATTCTTTTTGAAAGTGATCGAATCCCCTGCATTCACGACATTGATCTTTTTCAACCCCCTGGTTCAAGTTCTGGGATTTGCTCAGTTGCATGCTGGAACGTTTTTCTCCAAATTGCTGAAGCTGATTCCTACCACTTTCAAAGGATTTGTCTCCCTGGAACCTTTTCTTCTGGAACTTCTTTAACTTCGAAACATTCTTGGAGAGTACAGTGAGAGCCTTGGTGATTTCATGAGGATCAAAAGATTCCTCATCAGATTCTTCATCTTCAGCTACTGAAGTGCGCACCTTGGCCTTTAACGCTAAGCCTTTCCCTTTGCTTATTCTCATGGAGTCAAATCCATGATTAATTTCAAAAGTGCGAAGCTCACTGCGAAGGTCATCAATATCAAGTTTCTGAATTCTCTGAGAACTTTCTAGTGCAGTAATCTTGATCCCAAACCTCTCTGGTAGAGTTCTCATTAATTTCTGAACTTGTCTAGCTTCTGGGACCGGTTCACCCAGCATAGCACTTTGGTTTACTAGATCGCAGAACCGAGCATAGTACATGTCAATGGTTTCATCCTTCCTCATACGGATCTCATCGAGCTCAGTTGAGAATCTTTGGAGCTTTGACGTTTTAACCGCATTTGTGCCTTTAAACTGTCTCTCCAAGATCCTCCAAGCTTCTTAAGCGGTAGTGCACTGATTTATTATCTTATGCCGGGTGGGATCTACAGCAGACATGATAGCATATAAAGCTCGAAAATTAGCCTCTTCTGCTTGCTTTTCATTGTCGGTCCAGATGCTCCTTGGTTTTTGAACCAGTACTTTGGTAGTTGACGACTTCCCATCCGAGCACTCACCACCCTTAGTTTCAGCAGGAACTTTTTCTTGGAGGGGTAAAGTTCAACCATTCTCAACAGCCTGCCATGTGCCTTTACCAAGAGATCGAAGGAAGATCACCATCATGGATTTCCAGTACGAGTAGTTGGAACCATCAAGAAACAGAGAGTGCGTAACAGACATCCCATCATGACTCATGGTGCCCGATACACAGTCCCAAAGATCTTTATCCCGTAATTAGAACAGGAACACTGCTCTGGTGCCAATTGAAACGTATAATTATTACGGAGTGCGCTGTTTATCGTATGAACTAAATTAAGAACTGAATAATGCGGAAGCAATAAACCGAAGATTTAAAAAACTCTTCAGGGAAGCATCCCGCTTCCCCTCAGAGCTCTTTCATTGATAGATCGAACACGAACATAGTTTGGACTTACAACGACTCAAACTCCCTTTAAGCCTAGCCAACACTACTCACGATCCTATCAACTATTTCTCCGGCCACGTCCCGTGGACTTTTTATCCTACACTTACTCCCTAAGTGTAAAAGCAAAAGATAGTTTGATGAAACAAAGAAATTAAACAAAAACAGCTTCAGTCCTTGAGTGTGTAAGAACTCTCGTACTGAACTGTGTACAACTGAATAGAACAGAAATGCGAAGCTCGAATATTGCTCTAAAAATCTCTCAAATCTCTGCAGCCGCAATCAGAGCTTCCTCTAGGGTATTTATATATATACTCCTTAAGGTTGGAGTCTTCTACAAGACATAGAACTCCAAACTTGATTTCCTTCCTTAATTGTAGCTCAATTTAGGTAAGTGAATATTTCATTCTCTCTCTTTGATCTCCTTAGCATGCACGTCTCTCCTTCTTTTAATTTAATCACATCCGATTTCCTACAAAATAAAATAGCATAAAAGACCCATAATATATTATATATGGAATATAAAATAAACTCGATTAAGGAAATAAAATATTTGAAGATCTTCCCTTTTTCTGT